>CM051271.1:3369351-3409351 GCA_027921565.1 Artemia sinica | reverse complement strand
CCTTGGAGGCGACCAGCAAGCAGGCCGGTACTTATTGGATGGATGCGGGATAAAAATAAATAAATACTTGAAAATTACCACTTTGCGTAACAAGGAAAAAAAATAAATGAATAAAAAGGGGCAGTGCTGATCTGGTGACGGAAAAAATAGGCCCCTCCTCCATAGGCGGTCCCTCCTCCCTGGTGTCCTCTCCCTTTATCATTCCTTAAATTACGCATGTTATTGTTTATATTTTATCCTTTTATAAGCCACAATAATGCCTGCAAATTGCATCTATTATCAAGGCACCCTCTGAAAGTGAATGCTAGGTGGAGGGTGGAATCTATTGTTAGGATACTTTTAAATTTCCATAAGTTTAACTCAAAGAAATGGATATTTTCTAAAAGTCTTTCAATAATACCTCTTTATATGGTTTAAATATATCACTAATATCAGCTCGCCGGGGGGGGGGGGGGGGGTCTGGTGCCACATGGTTATGGATGGGGGTGATGCCATGGCGGTGTGGAATGTTTTGTGGGGGTAACATGATAGGCTTGGGTTGCAAAAACTTGAATCAAGGGATTTAAAGGCAAAATTTTTATCAGGAAATGCCTGAAAGATGTTTTTGGGGAGATGTTGCGATGTCAGGGGGGTGTTTAATATCATCCATAATTTACCAAGGTGGTATGTATTGTCATTGACTAGTATACTCTACAGCTTAAAGATAAGGTGGGAGGTAATAAATTATTTTTTTTCTAGAAGGGGAGTTAAATCTAACAATATTCAATGAAACGATGCATTTCGTTAAAAGCCTTTCAATAATACCTCTTAATATGGTTTAAATATACCACTAATATCAGGTTGGGGTGGGGGTGGGGGGGGGGGCTGGTGTCACAAGAGTGAAATGCCATGGCGGTGTGGAGTACTTTGTGGGGCATCATGTTTGGCTTGTGCTGCAAAAAACTTGAATCACGGGATTTAAAGACATAATTTTTAATAGGAAATGCCTGAAAAATGTCTTGGTGGAGATCATGTCTTGTCAGGATTGATGAAGGGAGTCATGTAATGTCACTGTGGGGTGAACTACAGCTTAAAAGTTAGGGTGGAAACATTAAGGAATTTTTCCCATAGAAAAAAGGTGAAAATCTAACGGGTACTAAGAAAAATGGATATTTTCCTTAAAAGCTCTTAATATGTTTTAATTTTGCATCTAACATCAACCTTATTCTTCCGGTATTGCATGCTAGAGGGGGGAGGGCGTATTGTCGCGATAGTATGAAATCTAATATTCCACGTAAAGAAACGATACATTTTCATTTTATGGTTATTAATATCTTGAGAGCAAATGTCTCCTACAGTGTATCAAATTGGGAGAGTAACGCATCATTCTAACTAGCGCCAAAAAATAGGGAATCTCAGCTGTCATGCAATAGGTTAGTTTTAGAATATGGTTCCTGATACAAAATACTGTGAATGGTTGCATGGACGACTTACTTGGGGCACTGTACCATTGGAAGGGAATGACCTTTCGAGTCCTGGCGGTGTCAAGAACTCTAGAAAAAGAATATGAAAGCTGTTTTGAGCGAAAAATGAAACGCCTAAGAAAGAAAATGTCTTGAGGCTTTTGAGCGAAAAATGTCAAAATGGTATTATTTGGCAATGATGGATGCCCTGTCCATGCGTAAGATGCACTGACCTTACATAAAGTGTGTGCCGCCATTAAGTTAATGAAAAAAACTCTTTGGGGGTTTCGGGCGAAAAAAAGTATTACGCGACAGTGCTGCACAATAATGACGTAAGGTGTGGGCATGTCATAGAAAAAAAGGGGTGTGTCACATGACGAAACATGCGCTTGGAATCTTGCCAGGGGCGGGAATTTGCATAGAAACAGGGGCGAGGGGCTCCCCATATTACTAAAACTTGTGTATTATACCGACCAAATTCCAAATAATTATCTCTGGACTCTTGCCAAGGATGAAAATCTTGCCAGGGGTGGGAATTTGCCCAGAAACAGGTGCGGGGGTGTGTCACATGACGTCAGAGGACTTGTCACAGAAAACAAAGGGGCTTGTCATAGAAAACAAAGGGGCGTGTCACATGACGAAACATGTGCTTGAAAAAAATTTGAAAATTGAAAAGACGTGGGTATCAGATCAGATCAGAATTTGAGGTTTTCTGGCATAACCAGCAACACTTTAAGCCTCCTGAAGTACTGGTTCTGCCTGCCTACCAGTGGGTAAAGGCAGGCACACATAGCAGCCCCCACCCCTGGGGTGTAAGAGGGGACTCATCAGGTGAGACCTATACCAATTTTAACTTGTAATTTGACTACAGTAACCAATCCTTGGGTTTATGCCACTGCTACTGTTGATGCTTGATGTTTTTTGCTGATTGCTTTCTATTCTTCAAATTTCACAATCCCCTGCTTTGGTATTTGAAATTTGTTACTTCATTGTGGACTACATCCTGCCTTATACCCAAACTGTCTTATACCACTGCTTATTCTGGTCCTGTTTTGTTGTTTACTTCAGATAAGAAATGAAAAGTCAACTCAAGCCACCTCGTGAACTAAGGTCTGACAGCTCAATCCAATTCTCTGGATCAGAATCTGTTTCAGAGCAACTACTCATGCTCACTAACCACATAAATAGCATAAAAATCAAACATAAAATGCTAGCAGATTCACTACAACCTGACAATCTTAAATCTTCAGTGAAAGGGTTACTTGATGACCTTATATTGGCTAAGATCTCTTCCCAGGTAGATGAGGCAGTGGTTAAAATGAAAGAGGAACAGACATTCATGCAACATAATGTCACTATCTCTTCAGATAAGCTGGATGCAATCAAGCAGGAGGTGTATGCTGGCCTCAACCTAGATCTTAGTAATCTAGTGGATAAAACTCTTGAAAGCTATAACAGACGCATATTTTCTGTTGAATCTTCATTGGCTACTTTAGAGTCATCCATGATAGACCTTAAAAACTCTTTCCAGCCTATCCAGTCCAACCTGGCAAGATTAAATGACCGTTTTGAACAGCAGGCTTTGAGCAACCAAATTATTGTCTTTGGGGTGAAAGAGGAGACCTCCATTGAAAACACTGAAAGTCAATTCCTGTCACTATGTGCTGGGAAATTTCCTGGCATACCAATTATTCAGTCTGATGTTGTATCAGCCAAAAGAATTGGCAAACCATCTGCAAAACCCAGACCCATAGTTGTTGAATTTTGCAACTTACGAGTTCGTCAACTGCTTCTCAGACAAAAGAAGGATTTGAAAGGATCAGGGATTCTATTTTCTGAGACACTTACAAAACCACGCTTACAACTTCTTTCATATGCCAAGTCAAAGCTTGGCTTACGTAATGTTTGGTCCAGTAAAGGTGATATCCTGTATAAAACCCAATCTGGAAGAGTGGTTAAGTTTAATAATCAGAGTGAAATTGATTTATGTGCTGCAAATGCAGAAAAATTAAAGTGATGGATTTAGATTTATTTTCTTATAATATATTGCATTGTTTCTGTAGGGATTTACTTGCTGTTCTTAAAATATTCCTCTATTATTCTTTACTGTCCTCACATAATTTAGACTGGTACCATATTACACTTTGTGCCAATAGTTTGGATGATATGTCCCTTCCCACTAATATTTCTTTATGTTTGTTTGTGATTCTGTCACCTTCATGTTGTCTGATTTACATTATATTCTTGTTGTGTCATTATACTTGTAACCCCCATAATATCAACTGGTCACACATTATAGTTTGTGCTAATACTTATAATAATATGTGCCTTCCCACTGATTTTTCTTTATGTTTGTTTATGATCCTTTCACCATCATGTAGCTTGGCTTCTATAATGTTTTTGTCATGTCAGCACATTTGCAGCTCATATAATTTTCACTGGTCCTATATTGCATTTTGGGCAAATATTATGAATCATATATGTTATCCCACTGTTATTTATTTATTTATTTTTTTTTTTATGTTTGTTTGTGATCCTATCACCTTTATGCAGGCTGATTTCTTTCATATTTTTGTCATTTCAGCATAATTGCAGCTCATATAATCTTGACTGGTTCCACATTATACTTGGGGCCAATATTTTGATGAATATGTGCCATGCCACTATTATTTCCTTATCTGGGTTAGTGATCCTATCACCTTCCTGTAACCTGAATTCTATCATATTTTTTTCATGTCAGCACACATGCAACTTGCATAATTTTGACTGGTCCCATATTATATTTTTGGTCAATATTTTGAATAATATATGCCATCTCATTGATATTTCTTTATCTTATTTTTTGATGCTATCACCCTTGTGTACCCTGAATTCTATCAAATTTTTGTCATGTCAGTATATATGCAGCTCTCATAATTTCTTACTACCCATAGTATACTTTGGGCTAATATTTGGAATAATATGTGTCATTCCATTGATATTCATTTATATTTGTCTGTGATCCTATCACCTTCAGGTAGGCTGACTACTATTATATTTTTTTTTTTTTTTTTCTCATGTCAGTTACAGCTTACATAATTTTCTGGTCCCACATTATAAATTGGGCCAATACTTTGATTCTACTTTCATTTTACTGATATCTCATTATGCTTTTTGTGATCCTCTCACCTTCATGTAGCCTAACTTCTATTATTTTTTTGTCAGTCCAGCACACTTGCAGCTCATGTAATAGCAACTGGTGTCACATTATACTTTGGTCCAATACTTTGGATAATTTGTGCCATCCCACTTATATTTCTATGTGTATATTTATTATTTGTGATAATTATGGGTGATTTCTCTTTTCTTTTGAATTCTTCTATTCTTAATTCGGTTATATTTGATCAACCAATTAGGGCTGGTAAACAAGAGACTCACACGCTTGACCCTCTCCTTGAATCTATGGTTAATTCTAGCTGTAATTATCACACTACCATTGATTATTGTGATAAAATTATACCCTCACTGTCTTTAAATAGTAGCTTTAATGTATTTTGTTTGAATGTGCGTGGGATAAGAGATAAGTGGGATAGTCTGAAATCGTATTTGTGGTCTGATAATTCTTGCCCTTTTGATGTAATTGGTTTAACAGAAACATGGTTATCTGATGGTGAAAATTTTACAGCCTATGATATGCATGGTTATGTTGCTGTCCATATCCCCAGAATGGTAACAAAGTGCTCAGGAGGTATTTCTTTATTTATAAAGTCTGATATTGAGTTTAGAAGAAGGTCTGACCTTGAATCCTTGTTTACATCAGTAGTGTCAAATAGTAGGACAGTTTATTCTCTTGTTATTGATCTGAAAAGCCAGTTTGCATGTGACACTGTTTGTTTGTTTTATAAGCCCCCTCCTTTTCCAACACATTTGTTCTGTGATTTGCTTGATCAACTTTCTTGTGTGGGGTCTTTCTCTAAAAAACGTATTTGTGTTTTGGGAGATTTTAATTGTAATATGTTAAATATTGGATCAAGTGATGAATGTGACCATCTCTTTGATGTGCTTTCTTCTGCTGGTCTACTTCCTTCATTTTTTTTTCCTTCTCGTGTTGACCCTACTAGAAATTCTGCCACTTTAATAGACAATATTTTCATTTCTCATTCTTCTAATTTGAAGTTTACTTCTGGTCTTGTTTTCACTGATCTTTCTGATCACTTCCCTATTTATGTTTCACTTTTTGTGCCTCAAACTGAGATTGCTGTGGATGAGCAGGGTGAGTCTTCTTTTAGAACTTCCACAGATAACGAAATTTCTAATTTAATACATAGTCTTCAGAGTAATGATTGGTCTAGTGTTCTTGAAGCTAATGATGTTGATTGTGCAACGAATTTATTTTTGTGTCGTATGGGAGCTCTGTTGGATAAGCATTTTCCTCTTAGAAAGAGGAAAAGAACGAATAATTAACCATCTGTGATCATTCTTTTGACAAGCTTGAAATCTCTATAGTATGGTTCACTGATACACTGAATTAGCACGAAAGTGCTATTTTAGCATTATTTTATCATGAATGGCATTGTAGCACATGCTCCATTTAATGAGCAAATAGTAATATTTCTTGCTACATTTTTTTCTTTTTGTCTATGATGAAATAATGAAGATTCTGAAAAACGGCGGAGGAATTAACAAAAAGGGTGGAGTGCCTTTTTCCCGTAGGCCTATTTGTTTTTGAATGATTGGTGCAAAGTTGATACAGCCTAGACTGCCTTTTTGCCGTGTTCGTTCCGAAAGATCGGCTCTAATTTTGAAATAATCAGACGAAAAATTTGACCTAAAACTTATCCAAGGACAGTTAAACAGACCATGCGCGTGTGACGGCACAAGCGCAAAAATACAACGAAAATCGTTGTGTAGCACACAAATTGGGCAGTTTTTGCACTTTAGGAGCTGACCGTGTTGCAATCCTGCTTAGCTGCCCAAAACTATAATGAAGAAGGCTGCCTACTCTTAACAACAATTCATTTGATAGCTATGAATAAAATTTGCTAACGGATGGCCATAATGAATAAATAGAAAAAGCGAAAAAATAAAGTGGATTACTTCTATTAATTATATAAGTAAATATACATAAAAACTGTCTTCAAAGCTTCTTTCAGAATTTATAGTGTTACCCTCCGAGGAAAATAAAATAGGACCAATTCCTTAGTAGTATAGAGTTAATCTATTTAAGCGCTCAGTGCCCGTGTCATTCCAGCACCCAGTACCCCCACGATAGCCTATCATTACAAGCGCACGCATTACAAGCGCAGTCCCTCCAATGTCCTATTGGGGTTGCTAGTACCTCTACAAGATCTATAATTTTTTTTGGAAACATTTATGCCTAACAAAGCCATTACTCCGAGTGCACAGCACCTCTGTCATTCCATGCGCACATATATTCTTATCTCAACTTCCAGCACGATAAGGATTTCTTAGAAAGACATTTTTTCTGTAAAAATGCCGGCAATATAGAGTTATCTCAAGCAAATATTTTGATATAAGAGAATGCTCGTCTAGCTAATATTCAGTAGATGAGTTGAAGTATATCTAACAACATGTTTAATAATTAATTAAAAAAAATTTCCGAACAATAAGTTTTTCAAAGAAAAGTAAAGGCCATTTTAAACTTATGCTCAGCAGAATCAAATACCGGTTAAAATTCAAACTCAAAACGACCAGAAATTACCATTAAAGAATAAAAGCGAACAGACATTAAATTAACAATCATAGCAAAAAACCTACAACAAGTAATAAAATAAATGAATAAATAGATCTTAAAGCGAGTAATGCTTAGATTGAATATGAAAATCAAGCTTAAAACGAAAAAAAATATTTTCGTATTGAAGTATAAATGAAACTTAAAACGAAGAGAAATTAAATAAACAATCAATGCAAACAAACATACAACAGATATTAATGTAAATTAATAAATAAATCTTAAAACGAGTGAAACTTAAATTGAATATACAAATCAAGCTTGAAACGAATAAAAATCACCACAAACAAGAGTTTGAGCATCACCTCCTTCTGTCACTGTAAAAGTCTAAAGGCCTGCTCCGTCATTTTGCGTCAGTTTTAAGCTTGATTTTCATATTCAATCTAAGCATTACTCGCTTTAAGATCTATTTATATATTTAAGCTATAGTATACTTAATTCTGCGAGGAACGAAATTACCCGAAATTCTGAGAATTTTTTTAAACAAAACTAGACGCGATGGAAGCAATCTGATTATATTGGAGATTTAGAGAAAAAACAGCTAAATCAAATTCCCATATTATTATCCCATGTGATAAAAGGTTTAAACATAATGCTTAGTATTAAATACATTACTTTCTATAGTTTGCTGCTGATTGAAAGAATGCTGAGATTTTAATGGCTCTGAACCCTACTCTATCAACTCCATGAAACAAACACAAGATAAAATGACTAAAAAGATATAGGCACAAATCATCTGACACAACAAAATCCTCTTCTTCGCGTTTGCTTGCGTATTCTAGTTTTAACAAAGCTCAATTAAGTTCATTTATTTATAAATTTAACTCTAAATAAAAGTAATATTTGAAAATTTCCAAATTATTTTTTTGTTATTCTTGAAAAATGTTTTTATTTTTGGCAAACATCCTTTTTCACATACAGCTAAGTCAGTCAATATATACATATACACATATATATAAATATGCAAAAGGTTATTGGCTCTAAGTAGTTCTGTACGTAATTTGAAGCCAGTGAAACGGATGAAAAGCTTTTGAATCATCAAATTATTTGAATGATCTTGATCTTTATAATTCAGTTATATTTAAACGTTAGACTTATATATATTTAATGTTATATATATAATATTTACACTTTTATACATTTAAACGTTACCTGTCCGTCAATCTGTTGCCAGCCCCGATCTTTTTGCAAAATGCTGTCAAGAACTTCATTCGCTCCTTTTGTTATATTTTCTTGTTTTTTAAGCCTATCATCTATATTTTCGTTTGTTGACTGATTACTCTGAAGCACTGCTATGTCTTCCACAATTTTTATTATATCTTCAATCTCATGTCCAAAATATAATTCTTCGTCTATGTTTTCCTTTACTTCCGATATAATGTCCAGTGCATTGTTGCCATTTGTAATCTAAAGCAAAAAACAACAAAAAACAAATTACTAGCAAGATAAGTTCAGCCAAGGTTTACCTACAAAAGGATGCATAAAGGTTAGTAATTTGTACTGCTTAGAAGGAGACATCCTAGATAAAAAGGGACACACTTTTAGATTCCAATTTTTTGCTCCTTTTTATGGCTTGGTTCATATTTTTGATATTTATCCCAACCCCCTCCAAAATCTAATACGCTATGCAAAAGTCCTACGCTATACAAAAAATAATAGAAATGATGGAATTATTGCTTAATAATATACAGTAAGTAACGATGAATCTAATTTCATCTTTTTCTCACATTTTTGTCTGTTTTTGAATCAGTTTTTATTAAATATTTTGCTAATTTTTGTATGTAGCCTAGGGCTATATAAGACTATTATAGGGGAACTGGGAATGAATTGTCAAAAACGCGGATCAATCCATGAAAATGAGTGTATTAACAATCTAAAAATTTGTATCTTGTTATTCTATTATGTCTCCTTCAGAAGAGGCCCAATTTATTAACCTTCACCAAAGGATGCACAATAATTTCAGGAAGAGATCAGTTATCTCTTTATGAAGCAAAAATATGTAGATGACTATTCTACTCCAGAGCAAAGTGCTGTAGATCTGTCTTTGAGTTCAGCTGAGATAGGAACCTGCAATCATCTGAATTGACCGCAATTAATAACGCCAGCTGATGTTTGTTTTCGCTTGAATTTAGATAAAGAAAATTGAAAATGACTGAAAAAGGCCTGAAGTGCTTGGTTGTTAGATAGTTGGTGAAAGAGAGTAATAGATGACCGTTAAATTTTAGTCTATAATTGTGTCGTATCCTTGCTTTTGATAGTGGCCAAAGCCCAGAGGAGTCTTGAGCTTATGATCGTTTTGGCTTTTGTAGCCCTAGAAATCCTTCAAGCAAAGAAAAATTGGCTCTCAGAGTTCAGATATTAATTCAAAGAATACTTTAGGAGTAGTTGTCGGAGGTACACTTGAACATCAAGTGAGAAAAATTATAACAATGAGAATCCTCTTCAAGCAAGTAGAAGGCCAAAAATTCAGAGGAGGATGATTTCAGTGACGCAAGGCTCTTGAAACCGTAAAAATTTTTCAAACAAAAACCTTTAGCCTCAAGGAATCTTTATTTGGCTCTCCGAGCTACTCCAGAGCTAATAAAAAGTAATAACCTTCTCTGGTTTTTTGGCAAAAGGTCAGAAAATTGAAAGGAGATGAATTAAATGAAGCGTTTGTTAACTTAACCCTCAAAGCATAAATTGCCCTATTATTGATCTACTAGTCCTAAGATGGGCATCCACAAGGGTATAATCCACACCACCCTAAGGATAAGGGCTTAGATTATACAAATGGCACATTCTTTGCGGTAAAATACGTAGAAAGGACGGGATACAGCAGATTATCAAAATCTGTATCAGATGAAGAATTTAGAGCTATATTAAATTAAAAAAACAAGTTCTTTTAACTGAAAGTAAGGAACGACGTTAAAACTTAAAACGAACAGAAATTATTCCGTATATGAAAGGGGCTGTCCCCTCCTCAACGCCTCGCTCTTTACGCTAAAGTTTTTTATTGTTTAACAAAAATAGAGTTGTGAGAAAGTCAAACTTTAGCGTAAAGAGCGAGGCGTTGAGGAGGGGACAGCCCCTTTCATATATGGAATAATTTCTGTTCGTTTTAAGTTTTAACGTCGTTCCTTACTTTCAGTTAAAAAAACTTGTTTTTTTTATTTAATTTTTGAACATTTTTGAATTAACACAGGTTTTGATTTTGGTTCACCGTACACGAATAATTAAAACAAAATTTGCATATTAATTTTACTTTTATTTGGTTAAATGGCTTTCTCGAAACTAGTTTAATTTTATTTACGAACGTTTTTATTAGTAATAAATATACGTAACTTACGAATTAACTTACGTAACGAACTTCTATATGCATAGAGTTTTAATACGCATATTAGGGGGTTCGCCCCTAGTCAATACCTTGCTCTTTAAGCTAAAGCTCGAATTTTATCCCTATTCTTTAAAAATGACCCCTTAATCACAAAGGCCGTTAATTAGAATAAAAAGCTCTTATGAAAGTACTAAAAAATCTTTGTCTTAAAGAGCGAGGTGTTGACTAGGGGGTGAACCCAATCATATACGTAATATTTTCTGTTCGTTTTAAGTTTTGATGTTGCTCCTAACTTTCAGTTCAAAAACTTTTTTTTATTTATTTAATTTCTGATCTTTTTCTTTAATAATGATGGCAAATCTGGCGCCCTTTTCATAGCAATATCCCTTCCTCATGAAAACTTCCTTCATGGAAAGATCCTCCCATGTAGCCCCCGCCACCCCCACCTACCAGAAAACATCCCCCCCCCCTGAAAACGTCTGTATAACTTCCCAATAACCATTGCTATATGTTAACATTGGGTAAAGTTCATAACTTTCAGCCCTCCCCCCGGGGACTTCGGGGGACTAAGTCATCATAAAAGACATAGTTATCATATTTTCGACCATGCTGAACAAAATGGCTATCTCAAAATTTTGATCGGGTGACTTTGGGAAAAAACTGAGCGTGGGAGGGGGCCTAGTTGCCCTCCATTTTTTTGGTCACTTAAAAAGGGCACTAGAACTTTTAATTTCCATTCCATTGAGACCTCTTACGATATTCTAGGACCACTGGGTCGATACGATCACCCCTGGGGAAAAGAAAAAAAAACAACAACAAATAAACACGCATCCATGATCTTTCTTCTGGCAAAAAATGCAAAATTCCACATTTTTGTAGATAGGTGCTTGAAACTTCTACAGTAGGGTTCTCCTATGCGCTGAATATGATGATGTGATTTTCATTAAGGTTCTACAACTTTTTAGGGGGTCCTTTTCCCTTTTTTCGAAAATCAGCCAAATTTTCTCAGGCGAGTAACTTTTAATGGGTAAGATTAAACTTGATGAAACGTATATATTGAAATCAGCATTAAAATCTGATTCTTTTGATATATCTATTGGTATCAAAATTCCGTTTTTTAGACTTTCGGTTACCATTGAGCCGGGTCGCTCCTTACTTACAGTTCGTTACCACGAACTGTTTGATGACTGAGGTGAAAATTTGAGGGCTTGGAATCTCCAAATTATTCCATCTTTCCTCCAGTAGACACTTCATCAGAGGCAACATTTTAGCGTTGTCTATAGTAAATTCCATACGGCATTTTATTATTTATTTATTATTTATTATATTTTTTCCCAGAGGCACTTCATATGAATAGGGTCGTCGCATAAACTTCGGAGGGAGCTCATTTGATTGGAAATCGAGAGTTTTAGTGTCCTTTTAAGAGTCAAAAGTGATCGGAGAGCAACTAGCCCCCCCAAGTCCTTTTTTCCCAAATGCATCCGATAAAATTTTGAGATAACCATTTTGTTAAAAATAGTTCAAAGATCATATAACAAAAACTTCAGTGTAGACACAACCCCACAATGCCTCGGAGCAGGCATTGTAAGTTATGCCCTGGGGGTATATATGGTTCTTATGGAAGGAATGCTCGTATAAACTTCAGAGAGGGCTCAGTTGATGGAAATTGAAAGTTCTAGTTCACTTTTTAAGAGTAAAAACAGATCGGAGGGTAACCAGCCCCCCCTCCACAACTTTTCTCTCAAATGCATCCGACAAAATTTTTCAGATAGCCATTTTGTTTCAAATTGTTTAAAGATCATGGCCAATTCAGAAATTATCAAAGTTCTTCATATTGCTGCCACACTTCCTGTCACGACAGCCAGCAATGAACGCTTGTTTTCTGGGCTGGAAATAGTGAAGAACTATCTGCGCTCGACCACAGGAGACGATCTTCTTAGTAACCTGCTTTTGATCTTTGCAGAGAAGGATGTAGTACAAAACTTGGATTTCGACCAGCTTGTTGACGACTTTGCGAAGATGAAACCACGACGGTTCCCCTTATTGCCTTGAGTGTTCACTGACCTGTTTCCAAATTTTGTTGTACTTTTTGATTTTGTAAATATACTTGATCGAGCAAAGTTTTGCATCGTCATAGCCGGAGCGTGACTCCGACTTGGACTAAAGTATTTACTGTAAACAGCGAGCTGAAGAATTCGGCTACAGAATATACCTTAGTCAAAGCGTGAATTTCTACAGAGGTTCGGCTTTCGTCAAGTTATAGGTTCGGAAAAGTGGAAGATTCCCAAACGGCTGTTTTTTTAACATCGCACATACCGTTTCCGCTTTCTTCAGATATCTGGCCTTTTCCGAACCTATGGCATAAGAGCGAAAGAAGGAAAGGCAAAACAATTGAGACAATTTCCTTAATTTTTACGGTAACTCCCACGGAAGGCAGTTATTTTTCGGATAAAGCTAGAGGCAATTTTTTTTATACAAGCCTGCTTCGGGGCCCATGTCGATTGCTTGCCCACCCTAATGTTTGGCTGAAATGGCGCCTCTGTTGCTGTGAAACCATTTTGAGAATGTGCATAATCATAGTCAATTTGATTCAGTTCAATATCCACCGAAATATTCCTTGACAGCTTCACCTTAATACCGTTAGCTGGCGTAGTAGCAGTAGTAGAATTAGTAGCAGTAAGCACATAGCACCTTTTTTTTCTTCAATATTTTTTTCAAAACACCAAAATGTCCCTAGGATATTGCTGATGCGCCGGCGTGATAAATGGCGTGATGAGATTCAGTTCACCTTCCACCCTCAATATTTCCTGAAAAGGCCACCTTCATACCGTTCATTACCGTTAGGTAGAGCTGTAATGGTAGTCCCAGTAATAGTATTATTAGTAGTATTAATAGTAATATCACTAGTGCTAGTAGCAGCGGTAGTATTAACATATTGCCTTTTGGTCAGCTGAAGATTCCTCTCATCAAGTTTTAGGAGCTTCAACCTTATACAATTAGCTTCTGCTATCCCCGAGGGGTTGACAACTGGGCACTTTGAGGGACACCTGGAGGCATGAGGCACGGAGGCATGCCTCCGGAGGCATGCCGGAGGTATTAAAAATGGACAGGGAAGGAAACTTATAAAATATTCCAAAGGGCGGAATATGTAAATATATACAGCTTGCCTGTTATTCGGTATCTGTCGAATATTTCAGCACCTTCAAAAGCGATCTTTTAAAACTTGGAAAAAATCATTTACGGGTTTATTTGGCAAGGAAAAGAACCCCCAAGACTGAAAACAACTGATATGTACCTAAGGAAGAAGAACGGAGGACTGCAAGTTGTTGATATCCATGCAAAAACTAGGTGACCCTACGATGGCACTGATGGTGTCACTTTTTCCTATTACACATGCAGCGTTGCCACTAGCTCAAAAATAAAATTCCGATTTTTCCTAAAAAAAAATTCCGAAATTTCAAAAAAAAAATCCCGGAACACGGTTCTTAAGTTATAAAACATAGGGCTGCGCGGTGATGACGTAAAAAGCAAGGTGCGAAATTCAAAGTACCGTGAAACGTGGTTTCTAGTTGTAACTAACAACTGATTGTCAATATTCCTAGTATTATTTCGACGTGAAAACGTTCTAGTGGATTAGTAGGATCTGCGAAAAATATTTTAGGCCAAAACAATTCGCCAAAGTTCCAAAAAAACGTGTCTACGCATCCACGTTTCATCGTTATTTGAATTTCCCGCCCAAGAATTGACGTCACGCTTCGTAGCCCTATTAAATATGGCTTGGCCAGCGGTAAAAGCGGTTAAAACGTCTTCACACGTCCCTTTCCCTTTTATCATACCTGCTTTTCTGTTTAGTGGCTGTGCCAAGACGCACCCTTGGATCTCGGATTCTTAATTGTACTAAAAAAAAGGAATCTGCTGCTTTGACACGAAAGAATTCGGAAGAAACACAGATCCCTTTTTCCCGAATGTACTTAGAATCCAACTTTCTTGGTATTAAACCCAGGCCTTTGGGTATTTGAAGAGAAAACTCTAAAGCAACAGTCAGAAAAACTGTTACTATCGAGTTATTAGTAAAAAGCGCTAAGTAAAGCAACCAACTAAAAAAAATAACTAGTTTCTCAGATATTTATTGGTACGTTTCAGTAATCATCTCGATAATCACAGCTCAAATGACAACCCTAAGAAACTGGACAAATGAGCTTCAGTAAATCAAACTAAGCTCGGTTAGCGCAAGTATAAACACTAAGTCTTCTACTACTAAGTCTTCTACTGAGCATAACAAGTTTTCCGATGGTATTCATCGCTTCCGCTGCCCTAGATCTCGGAATGCATTCGACACTCATAAAATTATATCAAGAACTCAAGCGAATGGGGGACAAGGGGCACACGCACTTGAGCTGGAAGGACTAGCCCCGCCTTGGGTGGCCTCCTCGTGCGTAGAAGACATGGTTCAAGATTCTGTTCAGTTCTGTGCCCTCATGCACGTCGGTATTAAGGTTATTTTTGTTTTTTGTTGATGGGTTGGTTGTATTTTGTTTTGTTTGTTGATTAAGGTTGGTCGTAAAAAGGGCTGAAAAAAAAAGAAAAAAAAGAAGGAAAAAAGTGCCACCGCAAGAATGGGTTTCTTGTAAACGGAGGACGCCCAGTCTACGGGAGAGCAAATATTTTTTTTTGTGTTAAAAAATTTAAAGTTGTAAGAGTAAGCCTTTTGGAAGACCACCTTTAAAATTCGAATTCGTATTAGTGAAAATTGAAGGATATGAATTTTAAGAAATTGAAGTAAAAATTCCAACGGAAAACCGTCTCCTAGAGGGGGAAGGACACCCTGAAACGGGGGGAGCGATAGATATTTGGCAAGAAAAAAGTTAAATGGTAGTGTGCCTTCATGTCCACTAATACGTTGACTGGTATATAATAATTTTTTTTTTAAGTTTAGGTGATATGATAATGTATAAAGTTGTAAGATTTATTTGTTTTTGTATTAAAATATCACCGAGTGGAGAGGAGGAGGGGAGGGGAAAAAAATAACAACTACCTCTGAAAAATGTTAAACAAAATTCCTTTTGTTGACACACAGAACATGGCGATGGTGGTGGTTATGGTCTTGAGGTCAGTTTTGGGTTTAGGTGCCATTTTTAGCATGATGATTGCGATGCTGACGAGACATCAAAAAGTGGAACCCTTTCTTCTGGATAAATGAAATCAGCTTTGTGAAGACGTCTGAGTCAAAGCCAAAGACAATGTTGGTGCCGATTTCCATAGAAACGGGTTCTGCTGAATGCATGATATACAGGCTGGAGTCACACTAACCCTGGTCTATCAATGCGGCAGTTAATGTGAGATCAGAATTCAGCCGGAACCACTGGCACAGAATTCCTATGTCGTCAGGGAACGGCATCGCCATATTCTGCGTGTCAATAGAGTGGCATCTTCGCCCAGACAAGTAGCCAAACTGTATGACCCGCCCAACTAATACTCTCTTTTCCCTGCCAACCGGTCTGTAAACGCACCATTCATCGATACACAATTCCGATTTCACACCGATCTCTGCATTGGTTTGTGGCGACTCACGTAGTCCTACTCGTCGGCCCTGGACCATCACCCGTTTTAATCGGTCACTACTCAGCTTCTCAGAGCTTTCCCTCAGAAGCCACAACAGCGTGGATTTTTTTATTGGTGTTATGGAGCCGTCAGAAGTCTTGACAAGACAAAACCTAGAATTTTTCATGTTCGTCACAGCCTCACTAAGCCAATTTTTCTCAACTTGGTGTTTCACACAGTGAGCAATCACTGGCAAATCTTCAAAGATGCCGTCACTTTCCGAGCCCGATTCAGTGTCAGTCGCGAAAGCCTTTTCCTGCTTATCGAACAGAATATTTTCCTCTGAGTCATCGTCAGAGTCACTGTCGTGAAGTACAGAAAGACAAACATTCGGTACTTGGTGACCGAAAGCAGAAAGTACGTCGTCGGGTACCAAGGCTTTCATTATTCGCTGGCTTTCAATACGAGCTCGCCCCAGCTCGATCTTGATTTCATCGTCCCAGGGCAAAGAAAAATCAGAACTGACAGACACAATACCAATGGATCTAACTCGCTTGGCCTCGGGCAAGGACAACTGTTCATTGGAATATTGAGCTTCAAAATCCGTTATACTTTCATATCGACGAATTCGATGTAGAAGTTGGAGGAACGAAAAGTTTATTACAGTACTGTAAGTGCTGGTTTGAGACCGCATCTTCCTAAAAAAATCTTCACACGGTTGGCTATTCATGTCGGAGAGTTCGAAAAGACGTTCGAGCCCAAGCCGTTTGAATCGACGAATGAGAAGCGCTAGGGAATGCATATTTATCTCTAGGCAATGGCAAAGTTTGTGGTAATAAAATTATCGTTCAAAGCATAATGTTCACTTTTTAGGACCCAGGATCTCTAATGTCGAACGCAGTAAACAACACGACCAAGTAAAGATAACGTCTCAAGAGGAGAAAGTTTGCCGTCGTAAAAAACGCACCGTACGCTTTCCATAAGCCAAAGATAAAACTGTGTTCTTTCGCTTCCAGGAACACGCTGTTTCAGGTGTGCCGGAGGCACGGAGGCACAGCCGGAAGCACGAAGGAAGGGACACCTGCGACGGTCAGTTATTAGCCCCTCGACTATCCCATTGCCGATATGTCCTTTTGATAACCTATATGTTCATGTAGTTCCTTAATTTCCATCTTAATACTTTTAGCTTACAAGTGGTTGCAATAGAAGTAGCAGTCGAACTAGTAGTAATAGTAGTTGTAGTAGTAGCAGTAGTAGTAAATGTAGTAAAGAGTGTGGCAGGCCACATAATGTTAGCATAAAATCACAAAGATCTTTGTATTTTTCTTTATCCTTGACATCCTTACATTTTCTTAGGGCAGACCAGAAAACTGATGGATTTGCTTATTCAGAACGGAAATTAAAAGTTCTAGTGCCCTTTTTCAGTGACCAAAAAGAATGGAGGGCAACTAAGCCCCCTCCTACGCTCACTTTTTTTAACTGAAAGTAAGGAGCGATATTAAAACTTAAAACGAAGAGAAATTATTCCGTATATATAGGCCTACATATATATATATATATATATATATATATATATATATATATATATATATATATATATATATATATATATATATATATATATATATATATATATATATATATATATATATATATATATATAATATATATATATATATATATATATATATATATACATATATATATATACATATATATATATATATATATATATATATATATATATATATATATAACATTATATATATATATATATATATATTATATATATATATATATATATATATATATATATATAATATATATATATATATATATATATATATATATATATATATATATATATATATATATATATATATATGTAGGCCTATATATACGTATATATATATATATATATATATATATATATATATATATATATATATATATATATATATATATATATATATATATATATATATAATATATATATATATATATATATATATATATATATATATATATATATATATATATATATTTTAAAGTGATTCCACTATGCTTTCCCTCCTTAATGTGGAAAAATATAGTAAAAATTAATTATTTTCTATGCATTTTGCCGTGCATCACTCTTTTTTCAACTAGTATAACCGTAAATCAAATAAATGCTGACGAAAGCAAGAAACGGGGAAACATATGGGAATAATACAATTCGTCTATCTATACGTCTGCATATTAGAGGGGCTGGGAGGTAAGTATAGCGAAATCGATTTCAAAGTTTGATAACTACAATTTTTGCATATTATAAAAATAGGAACTGTCTTATTAACATATCTCCTCTTCAATAGCCTCAATTTTAGGCTTATACTATATCTATTACTTTATAGTATTATAAACTAAGTAAATATATATAGTATTTATGTATACTGTATATATTTACTACTATATATATATATAGGTTCTTAGCATTATGCAGTACCCACCGCTATTTACTGTATAAGGAAACCAGACATGGAGACCCGTCGGTAGTTTTTTCGCAGTTCATATTATTGACATACGAATAACGTAAGCATATCACTCGATTCTTTTTTTATGCTCTTTCCAAATAGAATAATCATTTTTGTCGGATATGAATTTTACCCCCACCCCTATTCTAATTCAGGGTATATATTTGCATATTAAGGGGGGGTATGTAAATTGTATTTCTGATGTAAATGGGAGGTAAGTTTAAACTTAACCCCCACCCCCACCCCCACCCCACCCCCTAATGTGCAAATATATGCACTGAATTAGTATATATAGGGGTGGGGGTAAAATTCATTTCCGACAAAATGATTATTATATTTGGAAAGAACATAAAAAAAGGCATCGAGTGGTATGTTTACTTTATTCGTAAGTCAATAATATGATTTGCGAAAAATTTACCATATATATAGATATATATATAGATATATATATAATTGAGCTATATCACCTAACATTAAATTTTTACTTACTTAAGTTTCTCTCAGCTCCCTCCCGTGATGAAAATTTTCAAACTGAAGGAATGTACCCTGGGTGTTTGACAACTTGGCTTTAGTTTTGATTTCAGACTATCAACAATCAAAAGGTTTCATTTTGTTAACTTTTCATTGAGAGTTTTGTGTGACGTTCGGAAGCCGGAAGTAAGTTTCAAACAGTTCGTGGTAACGAACTGTAAGTAAGGAGCGACCCGGCTCAATGGTAACCGAAACTCTATAAAACGGAATTTTGATACCAAAAGATACATCAAAAGAATCAGATTTTAATTCTGATTTCAAATATATAAGTTTTATCAAGTTTGATTTTACCTATCAAAAGTTACGCGCATGAGAAAATTTAGCTGATTTTCGAAAAAAGAGGGAAAGACCCCCTAAAAGTTATAGAAGCTTAATGAAAATCACACCATCATATTCAGCGTATCAGAGAACCCTACTGTAGAGGTTTCAAGCTCCTATCTACAAAAATGTGGAATTTTCCATTTTTTGCCAGAAGAAAGATCACGGATGCGTGTTTATTTGTTTTTTCTTTTTTTTCTTTTTCCCAGGGGTGATCGTATCGACCCAGTGTTCCTAGCATATCGTGGGAGGGCTCATTGGAACGGAAATTAAAAGTTCTAGTGCCCTTTTTAAGTGACCAAAAAAAATGGAGGGCAACTAGGCCCCCTCCCACGCTCATTTTTTCCCAAAGTCACCCGATCAAAATTTTGGGATAGCCAATTTGTTCAGCATGGTCGAAAATATTATAAGTATGTCTTTTAGGATAACTTAATCCCTCGAAGCCCTCAGGAGGAGGGCTGAAAGTTATGAACTTTACCCAATGTTAACATATAGTATTGGTTATTGGGACCCGGCTCAATGGTAACCGAAACTCTAGAAAACGGTATTTTGATACAAATAGATACATCAAAAGAATTGAATGTTAATGCTGATTTCAAATATATAAGTTTCAACAAATTTAATCCTACCCATCAAAAGTTACGTGCCTGAGGAAATTTGGCTGATTTTCGAAAAAAGGGGGAAAGACCCTCTAAAAGTTATAGAACCTTAATGAAAATCATACCATTATATTCCACGTATCAGAGAACCCTACTGTAGAGGTTTCAAGCTCCTATCTACAAAAATGTGGAATTTTGCATTTTTTGCCAGAAGAAAGATCACGGGTGCGTGTTTATTTTTATTTTTTTTCCCCAGGGGTGATCGGTTCGACCCAGTGGTCCTAGAATATCGTGGGAGGGCTCATTGGAATGGAAATTAAAAGTTCTAGTGCCCTTTTTAAGTGACCAAAGACAAATGGAGGGCAACTAGGCCCCCTCCCACGCTCATTGTTTTCCCAAAGTCACCTGATCAAAATTTGTAGATAGCCATTTTGTTCAGCATGTTCGAAAATATTATAAGTATGTCTTTTAGGATGACTTAATCCCCCGAAGTTCCGGGAGGAGGGCTGAAAGTTATGAACTTTACCCAATGTTAACACATAGTATTGGTTATTGGGAAGTATACAGTACAGACGTTTTCAGGGGAGATTTTTCCTGGTAGTGAGGGGGGGGGGGGGTCGGGCAGGGACATACGCAGGGAGGGGGGCCTCCGGGCCCGGGCCCCCAAGAAATCTCACAATTTTTTCATTTTCCCATAATTTTCTGATTTTTCTCACAGAATAATGGGTTTGAAGGATTTGCCCCCCCCCCCCCGAAACAAATTGCCCCCCCCAAAAAAAAAAAACAAATTCCTGCGTACGTGCCTGGGGTCGGGGGTTATGTAGGAGGATCTTTCCATGAAGGAAGTTTTCACGGGGGAAGGGACATTGCTATGAAGGGGACGCCGGACTTCCCAGCATTATTTAAAAAAAGATCTGAAATTAAATATAAAAAAACAAGTTTTTCAACTGCAACAGCAGCAACATCAAAACTTTAAACGAACAGAAAATATTACATATATGATTGGGTTCACCCCCTAGTCAATACCTCACTCTTTAAGCCAGAGATTTTTTAGTACTTTCATAAGAGCTATTTATTCTAATTAACGGCCTTTGTGATTAAGCGGTCATTTTTAAAGAATTGGAACAAAATTCGAACTTTCGCTTAAAGAGCAAGGTATTGACTAGGGGGCGAACCCCCTAATATACGTATTAAAAATATATGAACATAGAAGTTCGTTACGTAAGTTAATTCGTAAGTTACGTATATTTATTACTAATAAAAACGTTCGTAAATAAAATGAAACAAGTTTCGAGAAAGCCATTTAACCAAATAAAAGTAAATTAATATGAAAATTTTGTTTTAATTATTCATGTACTGTGAGCCAAGATCAAAACCTGCATTTATTCAAAAACGTTCAAAAATTAAATAAAAAAAAACAAGTTTTTTTAACTGAAAGTAAGGAACGACGTTAAAACTTAAAACGAACAGAAAATTTTCCGTATATGAAAGGGGCTGTCCCCTCCTCAACGCCTCGCTCTTTACGCTAAAGTTTCCTTGTTGTTTAAAAAAAATAAAGTTGTGAGAAAGTCAAACTTTAGCGTAAAGAGCGACGCGTTGAGGAGGGGACAGCCCCTTTCATATATGGAATAATATCTGTTCGTTTTAAGTTTTAACGTTGTTCCTTACATTCAGTTAAAAAAAACTTGTTTTTTTTATTCAATTTTTGAACGTTTTTGAATTAATGCAGGTTTTGATTTTGGCTCACCGTACATGAATAATTAAAACAAAATTTGCCTATTAATTCACTTTTATTTGGTTAAATGGCTTTCTCGAAACTTGTTTAATTTTATTTACGAACGTTTGATTAGTAATAAATATACGTAACTTACGAATTAACTTACGTAGTGAACTTCTATATTCATAGGTTTTTAATATGTATATTAGGGGGTTCGCCCCCTAGTCAATACCTTTCTCTTTAAGCTAAAGTTCGAATTTTGTTCTAATTCTTTAAAAATGACCCCTTAATCACAAATGCCGTTAATTAGAATAAATAGCTCTTATGAAAGTACCAAAAAATCTTCGGCTTAAGGAGTGAGGTATTGACTAGGGGGTGAACCCAATCATATACGTAATATTTTCTGTTCGTTTCAAGTTTTGATGTTGCTCCTTACTTTTAGTTGAAAAAATTGTTTTTTTTTTATTTATTTTCTGATCTTTTTCTTTAATAATGATGGGAAATCCGGCGCCCGCTTCAGAGCAGTGTCCCTTCCCCCATGAAAACTTCCTTCATGGAAAGATCCTCCCATATAACTCCCGACCCCCCCCCCACCTACCAGAAAAAATCCCCCTGAAAACGTCTGTATACTTCCCAATAACCAATACTATATCTTAACATTGGGTGAAGTTCATAACTTTCAGCCCTCCCCCCGGGGACTTCGGGGGATTAAGTCATCCTAAAAGACATAGTTATCATATTTTTGACCATGCTGAACAAAATGGCTATCTCAAAATTTTGATCGGGCGACTTTGGGAAAGAAATGAGCGTGGGAGGGGGCCTAGTTGCCCTCCATTTTTTTCGGTCACTTAAAAAGAGCACTAGAACTTTTAATTTCCGTTCCAATGAGCCCTCCCACGATATTCTAGGACCACTGGCTCGGTACGATCACCCCTGGGAAAAAAAACAACAAAAAAAAAACAACAAATAAACACGCATCCGTGATCTTTCTTCTGGCAAAAAATGCAAAATTCCACATTTTTGTAGATAGGTGCTTGAAACCTCTACAGTAGGGTTCTATTATACGCTGAATATGATGGTGTGATTTTCATTAAGGTTCTATAACTTTTAGGGGGTCTTTCCCCCTTTTTTCTAAAATCAGTCAAATTTTCTCAGGCGCGTAACTTTTGATAGGTAGGACTAAACTTGATGAAACTTATATATTTGAAATCAGCATTAAAATCTGATTCTTTTGAGGTATCTATTGGTATCAAAATTACGTTTTTTAGAGTTTTTATTACCATTGAGCCGGGTCGCTCCTTACTTACAGTGGGTTACCACGAACAGTTTGATAGTATTTGTCATTGCGAAACATACGGATATATTTTGTGTGGGTGTTTTCTGGAGGATTTTTCATGAGAAGAAAGTATTTGCACGGAGGAGGGGGCAAGATTTACACATAAATTCCTTTTTTCCATTCCCCTTGGAACTTCTCAATTAAACTAAAAAATATACTACTTTAGGAAGATTTTTAAATCTTGAAAACCATAATTTCCACGAGAGGGGTATTTTGCAGGTGAGGGGTTTCCATGGTTGGAGGAGGGGAAATTTTCCGCGGGGGAGAGGGGTAAACGCTTAGACCCGTAGAAAGTGACAGGGTGAAGGAAACCCCCATTAACAATAATAAAAAAGAGAAACAAATCTGGATTGAAGAGTTCATGACGTCCAATTTTCTTTGTTTTTGTGACAACAAAACAGAGCATTTTTATAAAATATCTTGACAGTAATTTATATAAAAACTTAAAAAAGCAAACAATTCCAACAAGGTTGAACATGTAAAGATTCTAACTTGTGTTTTACCCAATGTAAGTACGGTGGTTGAGTTGTACGAAAGTTCATGTACACGAGGGTTCAGTTGCATGGTGGTTCAGTTGCACGATGGTTCAGTTGCACGGTGGCTCACTTGCTTGGTGGATCAGTTACATGGGGGTTTAGTTAAACGGAGCTGAGCTGCACGGGGGCTGAGTTGCACGAGGGTTCAGTTAGAGGGGCTAAGTTACATGGTGGTTCAGTTGCACGGTGGTTCAGTTTCACGTTGGTTCAGTTGCTTGGTGGTTCAGTTACACGGGGGTTTAGTTAAATTGGGCTGACTTGCACGGGGGTTGAGTTGAACGAGGGTTGTGTTAAAGGGGGTTCAGTTGCGTGGTTATTCAGTTGCACGGTGGTTCAGTTGCACGGTGCTTCAGTTGCTTGGTGGTTCAGTTACATGGGGGTTTAGTTAAATGGGGCTGAGTTGCACGGGGGTTGAGTTGCACGAGGGTTCAGTTGCACGGGGGATCAGTTACACAGTGGTTCAGTTACAGTGGTTCAGTTGCTTGGGGTTCAGTTACACGGTGGCTCAGTTACAATGGAACCCTCATTTAAATGTAGAGTACTACAAGTGTGTTTTTTCAAGCATGAATCAAGACAACAATCACCCACCAGAGAGCATGCACAGTACAAAGAGCGCGCCCATAAGAAGAAGCTGCAACCCTCCTCCCCCCCCCATTAAAATAAATCTGAGAAAGGGGAAAGGCAGTCAGTACAGACCCAATAAGTTACCTTGATTTTTTTTTTACCAAGTAGTCGAAATTTATGAAGTTGAATTATAATCACTTTGTATTAATTTCAGTTTAAACGACCAAAGTAGTTCAAAAAGATAGAAACGCCAAATCTGAGATTTAAGATAAGCCTTATCATTCCTGAGGAAATATATTGATGAACAATTATCGTAACAAAATGGAAAAGGAACCCAAGCGCTGTTTGCACTTTTGTGGTAACTACTTAAGCAGCAAAAAAGGGTGGGCTAAAATATCGTATCCGTTTTTGTTCGACCTTCTGACCTAGTAAATCTCATCCAACAGGACAAAAATTCTACCAAAAAGTTTACCTTACTAGCAGCTTTAAATTGCTGTTTCATCCGTTTTTCCATCTACCATACGTTCAACTCCACAAAAACTGATTTTTTCAATTGCGGTTTTCTCGGAATTTTAAAAAGTGCGGTTACGACATTCTTGCTTTCACAAGGCGAGGTGTATCTTGCCCAATGCGTTGTCGCAATTTGAGTCTTTAAACTATTCTCAGAAAATTCAGTACCTTAAACTTTATTCCAATATGAGAGGGAGGGGGCAAGGAGTTTTCCTCAAGTTTCTACGATATCTTTATTGTACGAAAAAAAAGAAAAAAAAGTGCATCATACAATCAGTGTGGCCACTCGACCGATACAAAAAAGCGGTGCCGGTCGATAAAAAAAGTGGGTTTTTTGCGGTATCCTCTCTACCGAAACACGGTATAATTTATGGTATATTTTGATAACCGTAATGAAAATTTGTCACCACTAAATAGCGACGAAGACCACACTGCCTTTCCATCATAAACAAATAAGTAGAACAACAGGGAAATTTGTATACAAGACCATGGAACGCAACTTTAAATGAATATTCCGACCCTATATCCAAGGGACGTCCTCAGCAAGGCCCGTCATTCAATCATTAAAACTGTTTAAAAACATTTTTTAAACAGTTTTAATGATTGAATTTTAATGTAAGTTTCTTTTATAGTGTTTTTATTCTCTTCGTCTGTTTTGCTGAGGACGGCCCTTGGATATAGGGTCAAAATATTCATTTAAAAATGCGTTCCACTGTCTTGTATAAAAATTTCCCTGTTGTTCTACTTATTTGTTTTTGTCACCACTAGTTTAAAAAAAATTACTTTTTAAAAGCAATTAATTCCTTACTACTTTTCTAGCAAATGGATACTATTCTTTTTATTTTTTTTAGTGGTATATTTTGCCATGAGCTTTGAACAAGAAAGGTAGAATAAAAATGAAAAGAGACATCCCAAGATACCCACTCCATATATAAAAGGGAAAAATAGTCCCCAATGATAAATTAATATCTTTTTCCCATTTTCTGGCACTCTCACTCGTTCTTCTTAACTAATAGCTCGTCCAGACCATCCGTTCTCTAGAAAATTGGAAGCAGGATAATCTACTCTTTTCTGTTTTAAACTAGAAAAAAAGTTTATTTATCATTTTTTTTCCATTTTCGGTGCTTTCTCCAGAAATGCTGTGTATACTGTCATTTTTGTCCCATTTTTCTATTTTTGGATCCTCTGATATACCGGCCTTGAAAACGAAAAAATAGTGACAAATGTGCCAGTCTACACTTCCAGTTTTCCGCCACACTTTTTTTTAAGAAAGTAGACAGCTTGACGCACTTCAAAAGACGAAAATTCTAGATTTGAAAGCTTTTACTGGCTCAGTAAATATGCAAAGCGACATTCTCGAACCAAATGCTCATTTTCTTCCTCTTTTAATTGTAGATGCTTTGCGCTACAGAAGCAGTTTTTAAACAAATTCCTTCCTTAAACTATATTTCAAAAAAATTAATATAAAGAATAATACAATTTGTAGTGATGCTTTTCTACAATTTTCAACTTTTCGAGCGAGCATATTATTAACTTGCTTAAAAAAAATCCTCAGAATGGTTTGGTTTTTGATTTGTCAGCATATTTTTACTCTTTCCCTCGCCCCAAAGCAAAAAGGTAGTTAAACCCTTGTCTACATAAGTGCCAAAGACATAATTGTTTGAAACTTTGTTTCTTGAACCCCTTCTCCCTTCTTTTACTGAAGCTTGACTCTATCACCGGGACAAACCCTAGTTAAAATGACTGATCGAAATCAAATGTTGAAAGCATTTGGAGACATGAGAACTAGGCCTGAAAAGATTGCATCTAGCTTCATGTGCACTTACTGGGTTTGTGGTGATCTTAAGGCCATTTTTTTAAGCCAAAAGTAACTCTTGCAGCTTATATGGGAAAAAAAAGTATAATGACCCAGAGATGTGGCATTGTCTGAAAAAAAGAGATGGAAAATAGAAAACAAAATTGCTAGCAAAAGAGCGTTACTATGATCATGACTAGATTTTAATGACAGTTATCATATTAAAGGTACTAAAACGTTGAAAGGAATCATTCGAATAGGCAGACAAAGGTTACTAAGTATCAGACAGCGTGGTCATGCTCATCAAGACCTACAATGGCAACACTATACAAAACATTTTGATTCACAGCAGTGCTGTTACTTGAGGTTGTTTTACCGTTCACTTGAAGTACATGTTTAACAAGTCCCAGTTCTAGCCCCCCCCCCCCTTATCATGGCTTGACCTACCTTTTTGCTGACGGTTCAGACCACATTCCGCTTTTAATGCCAACGAAAGAATTAGCAAATGAATCTGCTGTCGTTTTATTGAACTAAGATGATTTTGCTGATGTTTTACTTAACTAAGATGAATTGTATTGTAATAATGAAAAAAGTATTGTATCAATTTTGAAACATTTGGAAAAATTACTGCTCTAGTTGCAGATTTTAGTGTAAGGATATGGTACCAATACACCACTATGGCAGAGTCGGCCAAATTATCAAGATTTAAACCTTCAGATAAAGTTAGACTCGATATGAACTGCCATTCCTGATCCATCTTTGCCTTATTCCATATGCCAGAGGTATATCTTCTTCACTAAAAGAATTACTGATGACTAGGAACTCTTAGCTCGTAACTAGAGGGGTCAAAAAATAGAGGAAGTCATTTATCTTTTCAGAGAAGCAAAACCGGTATAGAATTGGTTAGATGTTCACATGTGAGGGACCTTTATTAACAAAAGAGTCTCAATACAACGCGTGATTGTCCCACGACTCGAGAATACGCGTTGTAGAGTTTTCAAATGAAAGCCAAGAGGTGGGAGCCAAAGCAAGGAATACGTGTTGCTCCATCTGAGTGAAGACTCAGATATATAAAGTGATTTCAAAAGTTTTCGCATAAATCTTTCAGACTCTTAGATTTTTTTTTTTTTTTACAATTATGACTTGCAACCAGGGCATATCAATAACAGCTAAATTTCACAAATGTAACCCATGGTTATTTTTCTTCAACAAGCCTCTTGACTAAGTGATTTATTACCATTGATGGTGCAATCTCCAATATATTTCTATATGGAAACGCCCGTCTTCATAACATAGTCTGTTCTTCCAACTAATTGACTGAAAATAACAGATACTTATCCATGACTAAACTCTAACAGAGCAAGTAAATCTACCAATAAATACATTATGACCTTACAGAAACTGACACAAACAGAGTTCTTTGGCTACAGACTGAACTATTGTCTAGTCAATATCCACTGAGAAAAGGTCGCATGGCATCGCTACTAGCATGGCCCAGCAAATCCGACCACAGCATACTTTTCACAAACTTCAGCAAGTTGTCAGTAGCCGAATAGGGTATATCATGTTCAACGAGAAATGAGAAAAGCCTTGCTTCAATAGTCGTCTCCTTTCCGTCTTTGGAAAAAGTGATGAACAAGTGACAGAGTCTGAGAAAACGAAGCAATCCATGCATTTTCTTTAACCCCTGACAGTAAAGGTTACAGATGAACTGCCCAATGGAACCATGAAACAGCCTAGGCTACAAGAAGGAATAAGTGGTTTATAGCCTGCTTCCTTTGGACAGCACCTCTGCAACTTTGCATTCACAATTGACTTGAATGAATAATATGCAATAAGAAATCAGATAGGAATAAAACAATAGATAATTTTCAAAATTTTGGAATGCATGTTCTACAGGAAATGAGTGCTAGCCTATATTCGAATACAGTATTAAGTTCTAAATGAAATAGCATTTTTATTTCTTAACCATTGTTCTGCATTCTGAATTTCACATATATTTACAAGAACTTCTTTTACTGTATACTATTCAGTCTATTGGGCTGTAAAATGGGAAAGGTAATGCTCAAAAGAAACAAGACAGTAAAGTATTCCCTCTGCTTTTTAGTGTCTGTACACCTGTACCATATTAATGGTTGAAAATCACTTTCATTCAGGCACATGACTGATTTGTAAAATATTTTCTCTTGGAAGCACGTTAGCTATAGTTTGAATTCTCGCGAGTTCCGCAGTAGCCTATCCAGCCATGTATCATTAGAAGAAGACAGCAAATATTTGTCCCTTTACCCGTACGGTGACATTACATGTATAAATTCAGTAATAAGAGTCATTTCACGATATAAATGCACTGATCAAAGTCATTTCGCGGTATAATTGCGGTATGATCAGAAAAAAGTGCGGCACTTCTCTCGAAATTTCGGTATTATACCACAAAATGCGGTATAAGTGGCAACACAGGACACAATAAAGATACGATATCTTTATTGTAGGAAATGGCAAGAAAAGAAAATAAAGTGCATTGAACTCAAACTGACATATAAGGGATCTGTCATTCTTTGATAAGCCACCATCACTATGGAGAAAAACTATAAAATGTATTCGAAGCCTTGCTAAATTTTAAGAGATAAAACATAAATGCAAAAATATACGACGCATAAAATGCATAAAATTAACTTACATTATCTTTTATATCTGATATCCAGAAGCTTGAACAGTTCTTATAGTCTGGAAGTATTGGGAAAAAGTCACATCCATTATCGTTTTCAACACATTTACTTTGAATTGATCCCACGTATCCGGGAGGACAATCCCATACTTTTGATAATCTGCTCAAGAGGGTATAATCAGGCTCATCGTAGAGACCGGTTGCTTGACATAAACAATTGCCCGGTTGCACGGCTTCAAAAGAAAAGTCAAATTACAAACTTAATAACATCAAATACTGACAAACTGAATGCCAAGCTGACAAAAAATATCGGTAAAAGACAAAATAAACGAAAAAGTATTTGAACCCTCCCCCTTTGTCCTTTCTTCTGACTATGGATGTCCTCCTACCATTTAATGTAATTAAGCTGAAAAAAATCCACAGAGAAGATTTTTAAAGAAAAGTAAAGAGCTATATTAAACCAAAGATGACCAAAAGTATATGAAAGGGGCTGTCCCCTCCTCAACGCCTCGCTCCTTACGCTAAAGATTTTACTGTTTTAAAAAGTAGAGTTGTGACAAAGAGTCAAACTTTAGCGTAAAGAGCGAGGCGTTGAGAAGGGGACAGCCCCTTTCATATACGGAATAATTTCTGTTCGTTTTAAGTTTTAATGTCGCTCCTTACTTTCTGTTAAAAAAAACTTGTTTTTTTTTATTTAATTTCTGAACGTTTTTCAACTAATGAAGGTTCGAATATGGCTCACCGTAGAAGTAAAATTAGAAAAAAATTCGCATATTAATTTTGGCCGACTTATTCTGTATATAAGTAGTAACCTAGATTATATTTCTAGCAGACTATGTTCCTTCCGGTGTATTTCCACCACTTTACGTTCCCTGACACCTTTCATTGGCAGATTACCAGACTGATTATTGCTATTGTTGTCAATTGAATATGGAATTATACAAAACCTACCAGACAAGTTTCCGGGCCAACCAGACATGTTTCTGGGCCAAGCAGACAAGTTTCTGGGTCAACTATAAGTTTCTGGGCCTTTACATTCCATGGCACCTTTCCAGAGCATGTACCTATGGATTTGGGGCCTTTACGTTCCTTCCTGTGCTATTTGGGGCCTTTTATGTTCCTTCCGGTGTTATTTGCTTGAAGCTATAGGAATCTTTACGTTATTTGCGTACGTCTCTACACCTTTTCAAAGAGAGTGAGTATAACTTGATTTGTGGTTGGGATTTGAATAAAAGGAATAGTTTTCTTTACAATTCATATTAGTAAGAGAATTGAATTTAAAGAGAATAGTTTATTTGCAAGGATATTAGTAGAGAAAAATGAATGGTGCATTTACATTATTGGAGATTAATGATGGAGATGACAACAGCAGCAACGATATACGAGTACCCAATGTGGCTGTGGAAATAACCACTGGTTGTAGACTATGTCTTGAATGGGACACTATGTATGCCAGATACGTGATATCATTAAGCAAATTTAAGCAGGAGGAGCAGCTATGTTTTGCTGGAAAAGTGAATATTCTCCATATAAATAAACTTCGGTCAGCATTAGATGTCCTATCGAAATATATTGATGAGAACAAAATGCATCAGTGATTATTATTGTAATTATGTTCAATAAAATTGTTTTTAAATCAATGGTTTTTTTCTTTCTATAGTAGACTAGCGTATATTTCTTAGAGTAGAAAAAATTCTGGTTAGTCTGAAGTTGGTTGTGAGAGAGTTAGGACTCTAAAAAATGGATAGATTAGAGAAAGAGCGAATCATGAGGAATCTAGTTCTTATGGAAAAACGCTTGATTCTAGATGACAATTTTCTAGAGCTGTCTATTCAAAGGAAGATACTTTCTCGGGGTATGCTTGTCGATATAATGAAAACTGATTCTCCATCATTAGACTACTGTATGAAGCTTCTACGTCGTGGTCCAAATGCATTTACACAATTTATTGATATATTGATCACAACACGGCAAAATGATATTGTGGATATGCTTTTAAACATTAGTTTAGAAATTTAGGACTTTTTTTCATGAGAAAGATGGTGCTCAAGGATGATTTACTCCTCTCTCTCTCTCTATCTCAGACAATTTTTTGTTGTTTCTAGCTCAGTTTAATTGTGGCAGTGAGAGTGACAACACATGACAAAATGTTCCATACATGTCCGTTATGTATGTACACACTGGGCAGCTGGTCATCATGTGAGAATTGCACAACGATTGATGAGTATGATGAAAAGTGTAGATTATGCAACCCGTGTAAATTGCATAGAGGATATGCTGTACAAATTAAAGGTTGTAATTCCTGTCTTGAAGAGGTGTGTGACTCTCATCCTAGAGGCCACCTATGCTCCAATTGTCATTATGATAAATGTAATCAGTGGGAGAGTACATATCCCGGTATGATTGGAAAGAATCCTAACCGTGATTTTAGTCTATTGCTACGAGATTGGTATCGTCGTGGTTTTAGATTGTTCTGGGAGGAGGAACCGGGTCAACGATTCAACTGTTGGAACAACAAAAGAATATGGTTTCTACGTAATCGTTGTGAAGACAATTGATGTTATGATTATAAGCCCACTGATTTTTATTTGGCTGTGACGGAATGTGATTCGACACTTGAGGACACTGTTTGTGAAATTGCTTCAAATAAGCAAATTGAAACATGTGAATTCTATAGAATCATTGACTATACAAAGAGATATGACAAGAGTGAAGTCACACTCTACTGTAGAAAATGTGACCCTGACATTGCAGTACATCAGGATCAGTACACTGTGAATTCAGATAATCTACCTGCACTAGTTGTTGTCGACAGATACCTAGTAGTGGATGAAATCTAAAGAGTAGAAAAGTCGTTTTATCATGTATATACATTTTTTTTTATTAATAAACCATTTCACATACATTTTTAGAACATTTTATTCTTAGGGCACTAAAATCAATATTAAACACACTTGTAAGTATATTCTCCACTAGAAAGTCGTTCAATCGAGGTAAGTCAACGTAGATGTTGAGAAACTGCTTGTAGGTGTAGCCACGACATCTGAACATGAAAAAGAGTAGTGCATGAAAGCCACATGTCTTAGTCGTTAAATCCTGTACTCTTCGTTGATTTTGAATAATGGTTTTCCCACTGCTTTCCTTAAAGTTGCTGATGTATGGAGCGTAGAATTTATGCGATAGGCCAAGAGGATCAAAAAATTCAATATTCTTCGCTGTTTGAAAGATGCATAGCCAATGACCAGTCTTCAAAGTCGATGGACTGCTATTAACAATGATTAGGGTATTGTTAACACTTGGAATTTTTTCAATGAAGTCCGAAGGTATACAATAGGACTTGTACTGGGACATGTATGGATCCATACTAAATACATTGATTATTTGGTTTGTGTTCATGGTGCTAGGTCTAGTAGAACACTGCCGTCGGGTGAGATTTCCCAATAGGTTTCAAATTGACTCAGTGATATTAGCGTGATACTCTCAGTCAGAGCATCGGCAAATGTACACTCTAAACGTACATTCCCTGTTCGTACTATACTCATATCCTGTGTGCCTGACAAGTCCAAAACAATAACCCCATGATTTTTTGAAAACATTGAATCGGTTATTCCATTTTCAAATAGTTGAGAGTCATGATCTAGGGAATGCATAGTCAACTCGTACAGAGTTCTATAGGATTTTTTGTCAAATGATAGAGTGTACAGTGGAATACCATTCACTTTGCATGCAAGGCTAGATAGACCGAAAAAATTAAAATCATGGGGGGATTCAGTCCAGGATCCAACGGCACTGCCACTCTTCACAAAGGCCAAAGCCAATTTTGATGGGATTTCTCCATTGATAAATGATGAATCGCTATAGCTACGAGAACCAGCGGCAATGAGACGTTGATTGGTGATTGTATGGGGGACAAGAAGTTTAATGTTGTTACCATTGGCTCTTAGCTTTTCCACTGCCAATGCAACAGAGCTCATAACCTGTTGTTTTCGGACGTGGAGAATTGCCGATGTGATAATGACATTTGCATCGGGTGCTGAAGGAAGTGTTTTTCTCAAAATGAAATTCGATGGGGCCATCTGTAACTTTATGTCAATATTGACATTGGGGGGTAGCCATTGGGATATATTGAATATCTCATGATTTAATTTTCCAACTAGGTGATACTCCTGGGTCACTGCAGTAGTCAACTCACCGTCAGTATCAACACCTTATCGATATTCATAGCCCAATGATTGTCCTCTCATCCCTTGTACGCCTTTGGCGTCATCATCATAAATTGTATGTAGCTTGCATAGTTTGATAAATTATTGCTAGTGCTCACCAATGTTCCATTAATAAATACATTAATTTGTTTGAATACGTTGTGTAGAATACAGTTTTCATAGGAGAGACCATCGCCGGCATTTGGAGTTGTATAATCTGACTTTTTCTTCACCACAACATTTAAATCGATAAATGTTGATGACAAATCAATGAAATAGTCTTCATTGGAAAATATTTGAAAGTGTATATTTTCCGAGAGGGGTTGTTGGGGATGAAATTGTTCATAGTAGCCATACTTGACACTGACATCAACATTTTCAGCATTGAATAGATTCAATGAGGAACTGATTGATGGATATGATTCCCTGTGGGGGAGATAAGTCATCTTAAGAGAAGAAATCCTTCTTTGATCTAACAATCTTTTTCTTTTCTTCTTCTTTTTATTGGCCTTCCTTGTTTTATTCCCCAAAGTCCTTGTTGATGTCCTTTGCTTCCTGCCTGGGTGGAGACTGATGAGGGAATGACGCGAACGCATCCTTTTCAATCCCTCCCCATTTTGTCGAGATTTTAGTTGCTCTCCAACGGCTCTTGCTGAAGATCTAATATTTTCCTTAACACTCTCCTTGAAATTCTTGCCCGACCCCCAGTCCTGTAGTGTGGAGGCAGCAAAATTTGATGCAGCAGGTACAAGATATTTTCTGGCAAGGGGTAGTGCAGAACGAAATAGCCTAGCAAACCAGCTACCAAGACCATAGCCAGACATTGTAGTACGCCCCTTGTAGTAGTCCAATCCATTGCCTATTTGACGTGGACTCAAAGCACCAACATAACAATCAATATCGGGACAGACAAATGGAATTCTTCTATTGTTCATTTTAGGTGATTGTGCTGTCGCTGACAATGGGTCGAAAATGACATGTAATCATTGCTAAGCCTTTTGTTATTGCTAGAGGATCACCCAATTCACTTCTTAGCGTTAACTGGCAGAGTTCCAAATACGAAGTGTTTACAGGAACATACTGAAGATGCTTTATATTATAGTGATGAACAAGTTCATGAGTTGTTTTTCGTTCAAGAACACGTAGGAGGGGGACATTTGAATTACCGACTCTCGACGTTTCCACAAAGGATGCATAGAGAAATATGCAAGAGTCCGAGGCGAAACCAGGTGGATAATCAGCAAAAATAACTTGATCCATCCCGTAAACGGTGCCAGCATTTTTCCCATTGATCATATTCTGTTTAAAGCCAAGAACATCTCTCAGATTATCATTGAGAATAATTATTTCGGTGTCAACAGGTGAGGTAATTTAAATCCTATCATGTTCCAATGAATATCTAATATGGAATGTACCATTCCTACGATATGAGATTTTTCTATTGATTGTACGACACAAATCTTCCATATTATCGTATTCAATATATTTCAATTTGGCATGTGGATATTCGCTAGATTTAAGAGTTTCAACCCATTCATAGTCGATAAAGAGTGTCCAATCGAATGGTATAACTTTTATATCATACACACGATCCTTTCTCAGGACGTCGTAGGTATTTTTGAGAATACAGTCGACAAGAGCCACTTCATATGCACCGTCAAATTTGATGGCGGGGGAGAGTTTTGTCCAAAAATCACTTGTCGTATTCAAGTCGTTGTAGAGAGGATCGGAAACGTTGGACATGAAAGTTACATAGAAATCATTGGGCATTGTCAATATCTTCCACACCGATCCAAGAATCAAAATCATAGTTGTATACTAGCCACCGAACAAGTAACTGTTTCTTACCCCTGCGAGTACGTGTATTTAATATCTTTTCAATTTGATAGATTTCACTAGCATTTTTAACTTTTTGCAGTTCATACTCATAAAAACCACCGAGAATCTCTTCATCTTTGGTATCACGCAGGCAATAAGTTATGGGTTTAGTGTCTAGGATTTTTGCCACTTTAAAAAGTTCGGTGGACCACAAGTAATTCCCCTTTTCAAAAACATTAGTTGTTCTATTAATTCGAACAGTATCACCAACATTGAATTTATTTTTCTTCTTGACATTTGATTCATTGGAATATTGTTTAAGAAAGGTGTCAATTGTATCATGATCAGAATGATGAACTTCCATTGGCGTAGAGTTGGACAATGATCGATGAGGTCGTTGATTATAAATCAACATGATTTTATCTAGATCATGAATAAAAGCCGATGTATTTTTCAATGTACAATATCTTGAAATTAAAAGTCGAATAGTTCTTATCAATCGTTCGGCCAATGCAGCCTTTATAGGACTGTGACTATGATAGATCAGTGTACTATATTTCTCTAGTACTTTTGCAACATGGGGATTAACAAATTTACTACCGCGATCCGTTTGAATTTTTTTATATGAATCCTGTTCGAGAATACTTTCAATGGCCTGAGCACTTCAACACCTCTCTTTGATCGCAATGGAATTGCATATGCATAGCGACTAAAAACACTGATTGCAAGTAGAATGTACTTGTACGGTGTATTGTGACGTCTTTGAAGCTCATCTAGAGTCAGGAGATCTGCTTGCATTATATGCAATGGGTAAAAGGCTTTAGTTTTTCGATATTGATTGGCACGAAGTCTATGATTTCTATGCAAAGTGTAACTTGATTCATTTTGTAGATAGTCTTGTACACTTTTAGTGCGAACACCAGTGACTTTGGAAAGAGTGGTGGGGGAACTTAAATTCCCCGCCTCACCAATATTTTCATAAACACCTTTCAGAACTTCAACCATTTTGAACGTAAACACGTTGTGTAATGTCCGTTACCCTTTTGTATACTGGCTGTTGGTGGTGGTGGTGACGTTGACTTGATACGTCTTCGCTTTTGTCTAGCTATCAGAGGTGTGCTAGTATTTTCCAAAATTGATTTAAAATCTTCTTCTTCTTCAAGTTCATATTTTAATGGTGTCTATGTTGTTGATGATGATGAAGCATGTTCATTTAATTTTTTTAGAATTTGTCTATTGCTAATAAGACTTTTGGGGAAGTTTAATGTATTTAGAAAATTGTATAGATGAGCGTCAAATGATAATAGTCCTTTACGATTTGTAACCATGTCATAGATTAAATCAAGTAGATTATAGCTCTTGCCCTGAATTATAATCCCTTTCCCATTGCTCTCAACTTGAATATGATCTTGACCACTTTCCATGAGATAGGTTAGGAGTCGTTTACTTTGTTCACGATACGAGTGGGGCATCAGATTTCCAATTTTCAATACAATTGAATCCAATTCCTCCTTTTTTAATTGTGTTCCAGCAGAATCTTGAGGAGATGATTCTTTTTTGCGATCAATACCAGCAGCAGTGGGCTTCGACCGATAGGACCTGTGTTTGTCCACTCGGCGAAGTGCATCTTGAAGTAAAAGCAGTTTTTTATCATCCTCAATATTTTCATTGTCAAGGAATTTACTCAGATTGTTCTCAAAGTGTTCCACGGGTGAGAGAGCGAGTTCTATTGGAGTCAATTTATAGGGTTTAGCCATTCTCTAGAGAAAACTGTTTACAAGTCCTGCAATTATTGGCAGTAAAAGTGTGAAAAAGCTACCGCCTGCCTGAAGAAGTCGTTTCCTTTTAAAATTCTTTCCTTTCTTTTTAGAGGCCAATGTACGTACAATGGAACGATGTTGCTTTGCCTGTTGCTTAACTACTTCTGGCAGTTGAACATTACCCTCGGTCAAATTTAAACAAAGTTCAGATATTAGATTAGTGAAATCATTGTCAATACCATGTTTGAGTATTGCTTTCCTAAGCGGAGGTTTTGAAGTGTTTAGAACTGAAAACAAATGTCTATTTTCATGTAGTTTCTTCAGTGTCATGATAGTGACTAATAGGTCTTTTTAGTGTTCACAGGGAGATATACTGTAATTTCATTGTCGAAAATATCTGTGACTACACGCAGATCCTCGGGTGTATTTTGATTAAGATCCAATAGGATATAACCGTAGGGTTTATTAGTTGCCTGATTGTATGCTGAGAGCAGAAATTTAGGGGCACCTGGATAGATTTGTTTATTGAGGGTTATTAGCGAGCTAGAATCACGAACAACTCTGTAGATGATATAGTAGATGCAGTTCAAAGCAAGTGTTCGCATACATTTGTTCTGATGAAAGAGATTGTGTAGAACCAGAGTAACGGAAATCTGTTCATGATGAGAGCGAACAGTGAACAATTGCAGCATTTCCTGGGACCATTGTTCAATAGATTCAGCCAGATCGTCAATGATCAGCCAAGAGTTTGGTTCAATAATGCTGAAAACATCAAGTCCCTGTATGAATTGTATCTGCACCAATCCCATGGTGGTGGCAGCAATTGCTTTTATTTTATCGTATGACTCCTGCCAAATACTATAGCAATAGTAGATTTTTTTCGGCTTTTCCACAAACCTTTTATCGCGATTTTCAATTATTTTAGTTAAAAGTACCAATACATTGAAAAAAGCACATTAAACATGAAAAAATACACTTTTTTTAAATTTATTTATAAAAAAAAAATACAACATTTATATAGGCACACAGAGAAAAAACACTTGAATACTTTTTTTGTTTATTTATAGAGAAAAAATACAACATTAGATTAAAGCACTTGAAATAATATCACTTTTTTTTTGAATGAAACATTTACAAAAAAAAAATCTGCTCTAAGTAAAAAAAAAGATAACTTTGATAGTGGCGGTGCGCCCCCCTGGCTGGCGGCCGGCCCCCCCCCCGGCCGCGAGCCCCCCCCCCCCCCCCAAAGGCCGCGAGGCCCCCCCTCCCTCCCCAAAGGCTTTAGGAAATAATTTACAGGAGTTTATTTAAACCGAGACTTTCCCTATGGGTAAGACATTCGGCCCTGTCTGAAGTTAAGTAGTGTCCAAGGGGGAGGGTAGTCACACCATCTTGACAAACATAGACCTTGTCGGAGATGGTACTCATGGTAATTTTTTCTACATTTACAGTAAAGTTCCTGTATTTGAGAGAACGAATTGCCAGCAATTTGGCTCGTGGAATTGTATTTTGAACAATACAATTCCTATAAATGTCCATGTCTAAATTCTTAGCCACATAGCGCATGGGCACTCCTTTGCAATGTTTCTTGATTTCCTCGTCGTGTGTTTGTATAAAGTACACCTTCGGACTTACAAACATACCACGGGAAATCATGTCGCTTCCTGTTTCTGATTTAAAAAATAAAAGCTAATTTGGTGCCCGACGTTTCACTAGCTCTGGGTAAAGACCACCCCAATTGGTGTAGTCCATCCGTGAGCTGATAATTTCACCGTGCGCCAAATCATCAATTAGATTTGGGGTTTTTACTTTTAACAGTAGAGAATCCGTGTCCCCGTAGCAGACCTCTACTTGCCCCTTTTCCGGCCACTGTACCCTAGCCACATTGTAGTAGAATTCCGACATGAGCTTTTTAGAGATCTCCAAGATCGCACTACCTGCAGCAATATTTTTATTCAAGACAATGCGTCTTTTTTTCCTATTCAAAAGTACCATGTCCGGGCCAATGATTGTGAAGGAAGTGTAATTTGGATCGGCAATAATTCGAGCACATTGATCGGGATCGGTCACGACGTCACAACGATTCCTATCGCGAACACCCTCACACATTTTGCCGAAAGCCGAATTCAAAATGAGCTTATAAATTTCTTTTTCGGCTTTCGTCTGCACTTCGGAACGTTTGTTGACAAAAGTGTCAACAAACGTTTTCAGATAGGGTTTTTGGCTAAACTGGAGTGCTCTGTGAACCTTTGTGACGTTGAAACCGTTGTTGCACATCCATTTTAAAGCTACATGATGTACAACTATGTATTTTTTTGGCAGAAGGTCAGCAATAAGTTTTTGTTTTGAAGGTGTCCAATGCAATCCGTCCACCTCGACTTAACGCCTATTGCGAGGGCTCAAAGAGTCCTTAGTCACAGGTCTATTGATGCATGGGAAAACAAAATCCTTTACTGAATCGTGAAGCTCGACTGGTATCTCTCCATCAATTTCAAAAAAACCATCCAACCGGTCCATTCTCCTCAACACTGTCGCCAATGCTGGGGAAATGGGGGGCTTGAGGGTCATTGAGCCATTTATAGTCACCGCAAGGTAGCGCATAATGGGACATGGCCGAGGGGTAGAGAGAATTCATATCAAGGAAAACTGCATCCGATTTTGTCCCCGTCTTCTCTCCTGTTGGATCAGTTTCCAAGATACGATCCCCGTGAAAAACAAATCCACCCCTCATTGACTTTTCAATGAACAGATGTTGATCAATGTCTGTGATTAGCCCAATTTTTTCCCCACTAATTTTTAGGATGAGGTCCATCACTAGATGAGGAGATGAAAAATAATAGCCCAAATCAAGATTAAATTCCTCACAGATTTTGTCCGTATTTTTACACATAATGTCTAACAGAGTTAACACGTCACTCGACAAATACAGCTTGCAGTAGTCAAACCCATTTTTACACCCTCCCTCTGTCCAAACTTTTTTAGCAAAACTGTATTCATCGGGGGTGCAACTACGATCGTGAAGACTATCATAAAACGATTCAATCGAAGGAATAGTTTCCTCGGCGAATCTCGACATGGAACAATAATAGTCATAAGGATATATGCCCTT
>CM051271.1:3324351-3364351 GCA_027921565.1 Artemia sinica | reverse complement strand
AACCCCCGCGTAAGGAAGGAAATTCTTCCTTAACTTAATGGCGAGACAAAAAATAGATCTCTTTTTATTATAGCGAAACTGACTGATCCTGTTTTAAATATTTAGCGAAATGCTTTTTAAAAGAGCTAACAACACGGTGAAAAAAAAGCGTAAGGAAGGAAATTCTTCCTTAACTTAATGGCGAGACAAAAAATAGATTTCTTTTTATTATAGCGAAACTGATTGATCCTGTTTTAAACTAGCTACCGCGTCAACCCGGAATAACTACCACTGGAACCACCGTATATCAGTTACTATGGGCTAGATATCGTTCTTTACCGTAAAACAACCCGGAAAATAAAGTAGCTAACTAAATCAAATGTATGTAATGGGTTTTTATTCCAATGATCGTCTTTTAATGGAAAGTTTTAATATATTAATCGTTCTTTATTATAAAAATATACCTGATTACAAACAGGAAGAAGCCTATGGCTTTTTCTTCTTTGGAATAGTAAGAGACGAACATCAAAGAATCATGAAGCTAATTATGTCCAATGTATGCAAAGCAGTGTCATTTTAATGATCGTCTTATAATGTAACTTTAATATGAAATATGAAGTTTTTCGTAGAAAACTGATTCTATTTTAAAAATACATTGTTTTAAGTACAAAAGGTTTTTAACCCCATTAATTTCCTTTAAAATGAGCCATTGAACAACTCTCTACGATGTTCCAGTGCCAAGCTATCTCTGGAACTACTAACCTATACTATAAAAAAGTGGCGTATAAAATTTAGTATAGGCAAGAGGTCGTTCTTTATTATATCCCTGTTGCAACAGTTATTGTGAGATAGACTTCGGTCCTTACTATAACCGATTCTATTCTGAAGATAATTTGTTTTAGTTACAAAAAATTTTCAACCTCATTAATTTCCTTTAAAATGAGCCATTGAACAACTCTCTACGATGTTCCAGTGCCAAGCTATCTGTGTAATTACTAACCTATACTATAATTAAGTGGCGTATAAAATTTAGTATAAGCAAGAGGTCGTTCTTTATTATAATTCTCTTTTAGAAATAATTTATTTTAGTTGCTATAGATTTTTAACCCAATTAATTTCCTTTAAAATGAGCCATTGAACAACTATCTGCGATGTTCCAGTGCCAAGCTATCTCTGGAGACAAAAAAAATATCCCGTTTAGGCAGAATGTTGTAATAGCTGCCACTTTTCTTGATTTTCAAGCCAATATATTTCCCTTGCTGTTCAAGCCAAGGGACAGAAATTTTACTATACAGGGGTTTTGGACAAGGCGGTTCTAATGGTGTACTTTTTGTTTTGATCTGACTCCTTTTTTAGGAACTATGGGTTTTTACATTTCTTAACATTTGACGTGATCGTCTCTTACTAGGTTGCTAGCTACCGCTGCAACCCGGATGCATCTTCACATACAAAATGATGAATGACATCACAATAGCGTGTTACAACCATAAATGAATTTATAGTAAAACTTTATGATGACATCAGTTGAAACAGCTGTTCGTTTTATACTATATGATTACAAACAGGAAAAAGCCTACGGCTTTTTCTTCTTTGAAAAAGTAAGAGACGAACCTCAAACAATTAAGTACATAACCAAGTCTTATGTATGCAATGCTTTGTTATTCCAACGATCATCTTTTAATGTATTAATTAATGGCGTCATAGTGCAAGTGTCTAGCACGATCGGCCGTTAATCGAAAGGTTGGTGTTTCAAGGCCACCCGGGGTCGATTTCTTTTAGTTTGTAATTCAGCTATAAATAAAACAATGATAAAGATGATGCTTAGAACATTCCAATTTACAGTATCGATCCTTTATGTAAAATATTTATGAGAGGCAGCCTGGCCAAGTGGTCCAAGGCACTGGTGATAGCCACCAGTCTCTTCGGAGGCGTGGGTTCAAATCTTACCGCTGGTATACGATTATGTTTGAAAGACTGCAGTGTGAAAAGACATCAAAAATGCAGTTTTTGGTGGAAAAATTTATTCTCTTTTAGAAATAATTTATTTTAGTTACAAAAGGTTTTTAACCCAATTATTTTCCTTTAAAATGAGCTATTGAACAACCCTCTACGATGTTCCAGTGCCAAGCTATCTTTGGAAAAGAAAAAAAGAAAGAAAAAAATATCCCGTTTAGGCAGAATGTTGTAGTAGCTGCCACTTTTCTTGATTTTCAAGCCAATATATTTCCCTTGCTGTTCAAGCCAAGGGACAGAAAGTTTCCTATACAGGGGTTTCGGACAAGGCGGTTCTAATGGTGTACTTTTTGTTTTGATCTGACTCCTTTGTTAGGAACTATGGGTTTTTATATTTCTTAACATTGGACGTGATCGTCTCTTACTAGGTTGCTAGCTACCGCTGCAACCCGGATTATCTGCTCACAACTGTCACAATGCATTGTGGGGTATACATCCCTGATGTTAGCTACCTTATCAAGGCTCTCACCAAATAATTTTATTGTTGTATTTTCATCCACAGAAACTCTAATATTGCTATCACCGTAAATGAAGTCTTGACTATTAAATCATTACAAACAGGAAAAAGCCTACGGATTTTTCTTCTTTGAAATAGTAAGAGACGAACCTCAAGCAATCAAGTAGCCAACTAAGTCCAATGTGTGCAGTGGTATGTTATTCCAATGATCGTCTTTTAATTCCCATTTATAATGAACTGTTTTGATCATTTATGTATAGTATTTAATTAGAAGAAGTTTTAACCCAATAAATTTCCGTCATTGGTCAAAAATTGGTCATAAATGACGTCATTGGTCAATATTGTATATAAAAAATTAAGTTTTTCGTAAAAAATGATTAATTGAAAAAAAAATTAAGTGCAAAAGTTGCTAGATCTAGAGATTTCCTTTAAAATGAGCCATTGAACAATTCTCTACGATGTTCCAGTACCAATCTATCTGTTAAATTACTAACCTATACTATAAATAAGTGGCGTATAAAATTTAGTATAGGCAAGAGGTTGTTCTTTATTATAATGATCTGACTCTATTTTTAGGAGTTTTGTTATATTTCTTAGCATTGGACTGATCGTCTCTTACTAGGTTGCTAGCTACTGCTGCAACCCAGATTCACATATATATCATTTATGTGAGACAGCCTGGCCGAGTGGTCAAAGACACTGGTGTTAGCCACCAGTCCTCTTCGGAGGCGTGGGTTCAAATCTTACCGCTGGTATACGATTATGTTTGAAAGACTGCAGTGTGAATTGACATCAAAAATGCAGTTTTTGGTGGAAAAATTTATTCTCTTTTAGAAATAATTTATTTTAGTTACAAAAGGTTTTTAACCCAATTAATTTCCTTTAAAATGAGCTATTGAACAACTCTCTACGATGTTCCAGTGCAAAGCTATCTGTAGAAAAGAAAGAAAAGAGAAAAAAATATCCCGTTTGTGGAGAATAACGTGGTAAAAGTCAATTTGCTTGATTTACAAGCCAATATATTTTCTTTGTTATTCAAGCCAAAGGGCGGTAAGTTTCCTTTATAGAGGTTTCGGACAAGGCGGTTCTAATGGTGTACTTTTTGTTTTGATCTGACTCCTCTGTTAGGAACTATGGGTTTTTATATTTCTTAACATTGGACGTGATCGTCTCTTACTAGGTTGCTAGCTACCGCTGCAACCCGGATATTTAGCGAAATGCTTTTTAAAAGAGCTAACAACACAGTAAAAAAAAGCGTAAGGAAGGAAATTCTTCCTTAACTTAATGGCGAGACAAAAAATAGATTTCTTTTTATTATAGCGAAACTGACTGACCCTGTTTTAAATATTTAGCGAAATTCTTTTTAAAAGAGCTAACAACACGGTGAAAAAAAAAGCGTAAGGAAGGAAATTCTTCCTTAACTTAATGGCGAGACAATTTCTTTTTATTATAGCGAAACTGACTGATCCTGTTTTAAATATTTAGCGAAATGCTTTTTAAAAGAGCTAACAACACGGTGAAAAAAAGCGTAAGGAAGGAAATTCTTCCTTAACTTAATGGCGAGACAATTTCTTTTTATTATAGCGAAACCGATTGATCCTGTTTTAAATATTTAGCGAAATGCTCTTTAAAAGAGCTAACAACACGGTGAAAAAAAAGCGTAAGGAAGGAAATTCTTCCTTAACTTAATGGCGAGACAAAAAATAGATTTCTTTTTATTATAGCGAAACTGATTGATCCTGTTTTAAATATTTAGCGAAATGCTTTTTAAAAGAGCTAACAACACAGTGAAAAAAAAAAGCGTAAGGAAGGAAATTCTTCCTTAACTTAATGGCGAGACAAAAAATAGATTTCTTTTTATTATAGCGAAACTGACTGATCCTGTTTTAAATATTTAGCGAAATTCTTTTTAAAAGAGCTAACAACACGGTGAAAAAAAAAGCGTAAGGAAGGAAATTCTTCCTTAACTTAATGGCGAGACAAAAAATAGATTTCTTTTTATTATAGCGAAACTGACTGATCCTGTTTTAAATATTTAGCGAAATGCTTTTTAAAAGAGCTAACAACACGGTGAAAAAAAAAGCGTAAGGAAGGAAATTCTTCCTTAACTTAATGGCGAGACAAAAAATAGATTTCTTTTTATTATAGCGAAACTGAATGATCCTGTTTTAAATATTTAGCGAAATGCTTTTTAAAAGAGCTAACAACACGGTGAAAAAAAAGCGTAAGGAAGGAAATTCTTCCTTAACTTAATGGCGAGACAATTTCTTTTTATTATAATAATGAGAAAATTTTACTCACCAGAAGGCGCTTAGAATATTCCATATCTATGTAAATGATTGCAAAAATATTGATACTGGTGGAATGAATGAACTATTCAAACTGTAGAAAATCCTAATCTGAAACATGAATATATACAAAAAAATAATTGATATATATTGGCAGCTAAACAAGACGCACCGGTTTTCTATAGCACAGGAAGAAACGTAAAGGCCCCAAATCCATAGGTACATGCTCTGGAAAGGTGCCATGGAATGTAAATGCCCAGAAACTTATAGTTGACCCAGAAACTTGTCTGCTTGGCCCAGAAACATGTCTGGTTGGCCCGGAAACTTGTCTGGTAGGTTTTGTATAATTCCATATTCAATTGACAACAATAGCAATAATCAGTCTGGTAATCTGCCATGGAAAGGTGTCAGGGAACGTAAAGTGGTGGAAATACACCGGAAGGAACATAGTCTGCTAGAAATATAATCTAGGTTACTACTTATATAAAGGGTTTCCCCTTCTTCAATACCTTGCTCATTACGCTAAAAATGTTAGCACTTTTAAAAAGCTTCTAATTCAACGGCCTTCGTATTTCAGTTGTCGCTCTTGCAAAATTGGGATGAACAGTCAAACATTAGCATAAAGAGCAAGGTATTGAGGAGGAAGCGACCCTTCATATATGGAATAATTTCTGTCCGTTTTGAGTTTTAATGTTGCTCTTTACTTTCAGTTAAACTTGAGACAATTAAAATTAAAATTGAAATTGCGACAAGCCTATGGCTTTCTTCTGTATTGAATAAAATAAAATAAAAAAGCTTGTTTTTTAATATTTAATTTCTGATAATTTTTTCAAACATTGCCGGTAAATCTGGCTCATCCTCTATGAAATATACCCCCCACCCCATAAAAATACTCCGTGCAAATCTCATCCAAAGTAAAGGGACCCCCCCCCCCCAGATGTCAAATTCCTTCCAGGGAGTTCCATCCTCGCTGAAAATCCTCCCCGCAAAATTGCTTGCAGACGATTCGGCCTGAAAAATTCTCATTAGCATTCTTTCATTTGAATAAGCCTGTAATCTCTAATCGGTTTCTCGGTCACTCCAGAAACGCCCCGTTTCGAGGAAATTATCTTTTGGAAATCAAAACAGGCGGAAAATAGACCCGAATTAATCCACCAGAACATCTCTAAATGAAAAATTTGGCAAAGAGAATGTAAGACAACTAAAATGAATTTCGTTTAGTAATTCTGTCAAATCCCCCCAGTGTAACATTTTCCCTTTAAAATTCACCCCCGGAAATTTCCCTCCCCAAGGGAGATCCTCCCTATAGAAATCCATCCCAAACACACTCCCACCCCTCCCCCCAAAAATGTCTGTATACTTCCCAACAACAAAGAAACAAAGACTATCATAAACAATGGGTAAATTTCATAACTTACAGGCCTCTCCCCACAGACTGTGGGGGGTACTTTTACACATAAAGACATAGTTATTTTATCTTTCAAAATCTTGCAATAGGCCTACATTAAGCCTATAGGGTGTGATAAATGTTTTTTAAGCTCTTCTAGAATTTATTTAGGTATCAATTGCCACTTACCAAGCCATGAACAAGAATAAACTTGAAATATAAGGATCGTGGACACTGTTTGACGCAATGTTGACATAATCAGTTGACGAGAACATCAGCTAAGGCCTAAGGAGTCACGAGAAATGAAGTCATAGTTGAATTTTTATTTAGCAATAACTTACAATAAAGATATTGCTATCCAGTCCCTCGTGAATTAAGGTTTATAGATAGGAACCGGAAGGATAACCAGTGTTCGAATTTGAGGAGGTACAGGGGGGGGGCAATTATTCCCCATAGGTTTTGCTGCCGATCCTCCCAGATTTTGAAGATACTTTTTTTTATTTCAATGAAAAAAAAATCAGAGAAAGCGAAATTAACCCCGTAGATTTAGAGAAATTCTTTTTTTAGTATCTACTTTTTAAAAAAAAGTTCGAAAAATCCACCCCCATTAATTTTCACTAATTGATAACCCTAATCTAAATACATTTTAAGACTACTCTGGCTATACAAGACGCATGGAAAACAAGAAATGAATATGGATAATAAAATGAAACAGCTTAAAAAAACGAGGGCAATATCAGCCAGTGGACATAAAAGTAACGAATAAAAAAAACGAATAAAAAAAGTAATGAAAAAAAAGGAAAAAAATGGACATAAAAGTAAATGTTAAAAGCTCATGTTTTTTCATACCTCTACCAAGCCGTCTTCAGTGCTCTACAAAAAGAAGAAAAACTAACGTAGTTTTTCTTCTTACATAAAACTTTTGGATTTCTTCTTTTGCTAGAATTCTTTGGATTTCTTCTTTTGTCGGAAGGTTGGCACAGTTCCGCCACTCTTGGCAAAGATTCGACACACTTGGAACAGTTCCGCCACACTTGGCACACTTTCCTGATCCTTAAGGTACTTTTTAGATTATTTGTAGCATTAGGCTAAATTTTACTACCCAAACATACTGTTTTGGACTTCTTCTTTTATCGAAAGTTTAGGTAACCTGACAGCATTTTTAATATTAGGTTATTATCTCTGTAGTTATTACCTTAGGGCCCAAACGCACTTGGCATTTTTGCCGATCCTTTTTTTTACTGATTGTTTCTAAGAGGCAAATAGGATCGTATTCCAACGTACACACTTGAAGGTAAGACAAAAAAAGAAAAATATTTGCATTTTTAACTTTTAGTAACTTTTCTTAAGGTCGTCTAAGGTGTGAAATTATTAAACTTTACATATAGCACAGTTTGAACAATAAATGTCTAAATGATGAGGGCAGAGTCAGGTAAGTTCAAAAATCCTCAGATCATTTCTCTGATGCAGAGTCAGAAAAGTTCAAATAATGTCTAAGTTCAAAATTCCCTCCACATTCTCTGAAGGTTTCAACTTAAAACCCTCCCCTAGTTGTTTTGAAAATATTGAAAATATGCCGTTTCGACCACCTGAATGCATGTGGTGTCTTCTGATTTTTTTAACCCCCCCCCCACCAATTATTTAGTGAAATTTTCAAATCAATACCCTAGCAATTCCCGAGGACAATATAGATACACCCAGATACGCCATTTGGACAACTTGCATGTACTCAGTGTCTTTTGATTTATTTCAACATCCGTCTGAACATTCCCTGAAGTTAACCTTAACACCATCGACTTTATTAGACACGCCAAGAATCAGCCATTCCTGGTTTTCCAATAATACGTTCTGTAAGAAAATAATAGGCAGATTGCATAATTTACAATCCTTGTCGTGGGATCGTGTCGGGGGAGGTCCTTTAGATAGTGTAAAGGTGAAAGGGCTGACTGCTCTTAAATCACCTTTTATAATCCCCACTCAAGATACCTTAAAAACATCAGCTATCCCTCATCCATCCCTGAGATATTGAAATCTGCGCTTTTTGCCACCATCCTGCAAATACTGTGTTTTGATGTTGTTCAATGTTTGCCTCAACATCCTTGAAAGTGGTCGCAAGTAAAAGAAGTCGCAGTTGCAGTGTAGTTGCATATAGCTGCATCGACAGTCACGAATAGGTGCAGTCGCACATGGTCACAGTCACAAATAGTCAAAATCCAAGTCACAAATAGTCAAAGTTGCAAATGGTCACCGTCACAAAAAATCTTAGTCGTAGTCACAAATAGTCACAATAGCAGTCGCAGATAGTCGCTTTTGCAAGTAGTCGAAGAAGCAATCACAGTAGCAGTTGTAGTGGCACTGAAAGTTTCACTTTAACACTGTTACCCATTCCTAAGATATTGCAGATACACATTTTTGATAACATGGATGCATTTAGTGCCTTTTGATTTGGTTCAACATACCCCTAACCATTTCCCAAAATTCCGCCTTAATACTCTAATGCTTTTTGGACACACTCAAGATCAAATTTTGCCTCCTTTTGCGATGATAAATCTTGCATGTAAAACAGGTGCAAATTGCATAATTTACATTTCCTTCGCCGGGGCTCTTGGGGCATGGAATCCCCGGAGGCGAAATTGTTAAGCCTTTTGAAAAAAAAATCGATTTCTATCAGTATTCAAAATTTCTATCATTGCTGTGAGGATACCTAAAAAAAAGTGACATGCTGGTTGTCCCCTTATAACTCTTCACCTTTCTCCTAAACAAGCCCTGAAAGTTTCAACTTAATTTCCTCACGTTCCTTAGATATTGCTGACACGCTCTCCTGACTAACATCCTGCATCTAGTGTGTTTTGACCATTTTAACACATATATAAACGTTTCCTATTAGTTTCATCTTAAAACCTTAAGCCTTTTTGAAGACTCAGGATCAAACATGCCTCTTTTTCTAAATAATAGACTTTGTATCAGAGGCAACGCTATAGCGTTGCCTATAGTAAAGGCCATACGGCTCCAATGTTTTATTATTTATTTTTTTCCCAGAGGCAATTCATTTGGAAGGGGTCGTCGTATTAACTTCAGAGGGAAATCCTTCAAAAGGAAGTTGGAAGTTCAAGTACCCTTTTAAGATTCAAAAGTGATCGGAGGCTAACTAGCCCCCCCCCCCCCCTACGCCGTTTCAACCAAAATATATCCGATAAAAATTTTGAGATAGCCATTTTGTTAAAAAATCGTTCAAAAATAATATAACAAAAACTTTGGGGCTCGAAACAACCCCCGGGAGCCCGGGGGCAGGCATTGTAAGTTATGCCCTGGGGGCATATATGGTTCTTATAAGAGGGATGCTCGTATAAACTTCAGAGAAGGCTCATTGATTGGAAATTGAAATTTCTAGTTCAATTTTTAAGAGTCCCAAGCCCCAAGATCACAAGGTTCCAATTTTTTTCTCAGAGGCAATTCATATAAACTTCAGAGAGGACTCATGTGATTGGATATGGAAAGATCTAGTTTACTGTTAAGAGTCCCCAGCCCCAAAGACATAAGGCTCCAATTGTTTTTCCACAGACACTTCATATGGAAGGGATGGTAGCATAAATTTCGGATGGGGGTCTTTCGATTGGAAGTCGGAAGTTATAGTGCCCTTTGTAGGAGTCAAAAGTGATCGGAGGACAAATAGCCCCCAAAACTTTTTTTTTTCCAAATGTATCCGATAAAATTTTAATCTTAATTCAAAGATTAGATAACAAAAACTTCCAGGTGGACACGAACCCCATAGAGCTCAGGGTTGTAAGTTATGCCATGGGGGCATATATATAATTTTATTGAAGGGCTGCTCGTATAAACTTCCGAAGGTATTCATTTGACTGGAAATTGAAAGTTCTAGTTCACTTTTTAAGAGCCAAAAGAGATCTGAGGTCAACTAGCCCCCCACCCCAAGCCCTTTTTCCAAAATGCATCCAATAAAAATTTTGAGAAACCCATTTTATCGAAAATAGTTCAAACATCAGATAACAACACTCCAGGGTCCAGCGGCAAGTGTTATACCCCGGGGAGATATAAGGTTTTTATGTATGGGCGGTCGTATAAACTTCAGAGGCAGCTCATTTGATTGGAAATTGAAAATTTCAGTTACCTTTATAATAGTTAAAAGTGACCGTAGGACATCTACCCCCCCCCCTATATCCTATTTTCCTTTGATGCATCCGATGAAATTGAAATAGCCATTTCTTTGAAATAGTCAAACGATCAAATAACAAAAATTTCGTGGTCAACATCACCCCCCCTCCAGAGCGTGGGGTAACTAAGGATTTTAACTTGTGTCCCGGGGGTATATAAGGTTTTATGGGAGAGATGGTCGTATGAACTTCGGAGGGAGCTCAAATGATTAGATATTCTAAGTTCTAGCTGTCTTTTACTCTAGACCTAGCTCTAGCTCTCTAAGAGTCAAAAGTGATCCGATGGCAAGCTAACCCTTCCACCCCCTCCCCTCCCCCCCACCAACCCTATTTCCCCCAAATGTGTACAATTGAATTTTGTATTTAGCCAGTTTGTTCAAATTAAACAAAAATCCTATAACAAAAACTCCAGAAATAACACAGCCCACCCCAGATTCCAGGGGCAAGTGTTGTAAGTTATGCCCCCGAGATATATGATATTTTTATGAAAAACATGGTTGTATAAACTTCAGATGGAGCTCATTCGATTGTAAACTGAAATTTCTAGTGTCTTTTTTAAGAGTCAAAAGTAATCGGAGGTCAACTAGCCCCCTCAAGGCCCTTGTTTCCCCGAACGCATTGAATCAAAACTTTGAGATAGTCATTTTGTTCAAAATAGTTTAAAGATGAAATAACAAAAACTCTGGGTTTGAAAAAAAAACCCAGAGCCACTAGGCAAGTGTTGCAAGCTATGCACCGGGGGCATATAAGGTTTTTATGTAAGAAGTGATCGTATAAACTTCAGAGGTTGCTCATTTGATTGGCAATTGAAAGATCTAGTTACTTTTTTAAGATTCAAAAGTGAAATGAGAGCATCTGCCCCCTCCCCCATCACAAAAACCCTCTTTTCTCCAAACGCATTCAATCAAAATTTAAGGTAGCCGTTTTTTTTAACAATCCAACAGTCAGATTACAAAACTTCGGGCTCAACATACCCTCCCCCCCCCGTTTCAGGTGGAAGGGTTGTTAGTTATGCCCGGATGCATATAAGGTTCTTATGAAAAAGATTAATTTTGGAGGGGACTCAAATGACTAGAAATTTAAAGTTCTAGTTCCCTTTTTGAGACTCCAAAGTAATCTGATGCCAACTAGCCCCCCCCCCCAACAAACCGTCTGTTCCCCAAATGTGTCCGATCGAATTTTTGAGATTTTCATTTTGTCTAAAATAGACCAAAGATCACAAAGTAAAAACTCCGGGGTTTAGACAGCCCCCTCCCCTGAACTCTGGTAGAAGTGTTGTAAATTATGTACCAGGGTCATATAATGTTCTTATGGAAGGAATGATAGTCTAACTTTGTCGGGGGCTCATTCTAATGGAAATAGAAAGTTCTAGTTCACTTTTTAGGAGTCAAAAGAGACAGGAGGACTGCTAGACCTCCTGCCTGTTTACCACAAATTTATCTGATCGAATTGTTGAGATAGCCATTTTGTTAAAGTAAGTCAAAAGATCGGATAACAAAAACTCCAGGTTCAGCACAACCCCCGAGAGCCCTGGGGTGAGTATTGTGTGTTATGTCCGGGGGGATATTAGGTTCTTATGCGAGGGTTTTGAAAATAGTTGTAAGATCAGATAAACCTAACCCCCAACCCAACCCCGCTGAAAAACTTGTGAACGATATTTTATTCCAAAACTTAAGCGAACTGACCCCTGGCCTTCCCTGCATGGCCTCCCCCTCCCCCCAAAATAATTTTTTTAACTATATTTTATTCCAAAAATGATGGAAACTCACCCGTACCTCCATGGCCCGACCCCTCCCCCCCAAAAAAAAACAACAATTTATTAACAATATTTTATTCCAAAACTTATGGGAGCTGACCCCTGGTCCTCCATGGTCCAATACGCCTTACTCCCTCGAAAACATAATCAATAATAAATCATGGGAACTGACTCCTGGCCCTCCCTCCATGCCCCAAGCCAAAAAACTCATTAACGATATTCTATTCCAAAAATCATAGGAATTCAGTCTAATTTTATTAGCTCTTTCCAAAACAGTTTGAGACACCTATATTCTTCACTAAAAAAAGAGTAAGGCCACTGCCCGTTTCCTTAACGATAAAAGCATAAGGCCTACTGCGTATTTGGCGCTTTACCAAAACGAATTATTTTACAAATATTTTCTTTTTTACTTAGTCTAGCATTAAAAATAAAATAAAAATTGTAGTGAAACCAGATCAGGATTTACCAATAGGCCCACTAGGCCCTGCGGCTTTCTCTATTCCTGAAATTTTGAGGATTTCCCCGAAAGTCTTGCAAAAACGGAGTGGCAAAAACGCTTGGGCCTAGAAGCGTCAAAGCTTTAAATCCAGCCCTGAGTGAAAAAAAATATTGAGCTAGTGAGTTTTCAGCAATTAATGTTTTTATATATCATATTTAGTTTAATTTTATTAGTTTATCGCCCAAACTTTTAATTTATTTTGGGATAAAAAATTATTTTGAAAAAGGAAATTGTGACAAACTTGAAACTTTGGCAATCAAAAACGAACAGAAATTAATTTAAAAAAACTTTCCGAAAAAGAAGTTTTCTAAAGAAAAGTAAAGGCCATATTAAACTTAAGATCAGAAGAAAGAGAAACCTACAATAATTCAAAGCGAACAGAAATCACTATTGAAGAATAAATGAAACCCAAAATGAACAGAAATAATAGCTTTTTCTTCCCTTTCTTATACCTCTACCAAAACAATTGTAATAATTTTATGGACGTGTTCTTGGCTAGTTCCATTTTTGAAGCCAAATTGATGGCTTGGTTTCGAACAAGCTTGGTTTATACCATCACCAGCAGTTCCAACAACTTGTAAAAAATTAGGCGACAGAGCTATCGACCAGTGCGAACTGTAATTATTTCTTTTTTCCTCTTTTTTTGGAATTAATAAAAAAATCTGTTTCCACAAAATAAGTTTTTCAAAGAAAAGTAAAGAACTCCATTAAACCAAAAATGAGCAAAACTAAAATCAAATAATCTACCAAGCATGAAACTACCATAAATCAGCATCGATAAGTAATTGAAACCCAAAACGAACAGAAATTACTATAAATAACCGAGTCAAACTCAAAACGAGCAGAAATTAACATGAGTAGGGCTCAAACCCATATGCCTTCCCAAGGCCAGAACAAAATTTGCACTTTACTGAAAAAATATAAATATTTTACTTTTATAACTTTAGTAAAACAAATAATATTAACATTTTGATTAACAAATACAAGTATAACTATATTAAACTGACAATGCTCATTCCATTCGTATTTTTTTTAGTAGACTTTAAATTATGTTCTCGAATTGGGAAGGCACTAGGGGTTACATTTTTATCAGGGAGTTAGAAATACTGACAGGACAAGATATCTGTTGACACCATTTCTCCATGAGACATGTTTGTAAACTTGGAAGGCTTCATAGGAATTTAAAATGCATCTGTGCATAGTTGCCAGAACATAAAAAACGTCAGAGATTAATTGACATTTTAGGGGGGTTTGAAAGTAGAAACGAAAAAGGTAAGGCATCTCAGGGAATGCTAACTCTATTAAGAGATACATATTATTTTTTATTTTGGTGGTTCTCGACTATGTTCTGTATAATACGCAAGCACCATTTAAGCAGCGTTGTCAATATAAAATAGGCTTTAACATTCTAGTGTACTAAAAAGTTGATACTAATAGAGATGCAGATACCAAGAAAGGAATTTTAATAAAGAAATTCAGAACAATCCTTAGAAATCAACTAGTGAGATGATTATGGTTTGAACATCAAGGACCATAACCATCAATGACCCTAGCCGACGAGAACCTCAACCTCCAAGGGTCCCGTCTCCCCAACCTCCTAGGGGCCCCTTCATCCAACTTTTCTTTTTTAGGACACCTCCCAATTTTCAATAGAGAGGCTCCATTAAGAGTTAAAAATGTATAAGAAAAAAGTTATCAGAACGTCATTTCTGACCTCATCTTTCAGGACTTAGACAAGCGGATGCTTTGAACATCCTATTCCGATACTTTTTGCCTAACATAATAAAATATGTCATTTAGAATGTTATCCTTTTTTTTAAAAGGCCCCCCCCATGTCCTAAATGTTTCCTCATTATGACTTTTCTATTTACTAACTTTACTGCATCAGCCATTCATGCAATCATCCACCCATCAAATCCATATTAAAAGAAGTTATCGTCACTATAAAAATTAAGACACATCGAAACATCTATTTTCAAAGCACATTTTCTTATCGACTAAATAAATGTCTACTGGCAAGGTACAGTTTGCGAACGTTCATAAAACGTTGAATAGTTTATTGTTCCTAAGTGACGCGCTTGGGACACCGAAATTAAAAAATAGAAAAGGTTTTTCAGCTAAAGTAGGGAACAAGTTTAAAACTTAAAATAAATATAATTACTATCTATTTTTAAAACTTCTGACTGTTTTCCTAATCATATCCGGACCTATTCAAGATATAATTTGAGGTATTGGCCCCTTAAAATCCTGATTAATTGTATTTAAAACGTGTAAATAAATAACAATATTTAAGGTATAGTACAAATGGATTGCAAAAACATGAAAATAGGGGGGGGGGACATGGAAACGTCAGATAAATTTAGTAACTGTATTTAGTGATTTAATGAGTTTAGGCTTATAAATAATGCCTAAAAAGACATACGAGATGACTTCTGTATTTGAATATTCTCGTTTACATATTTGATTTTAAGCCTATTTTTGTCTTTCTTTTGACTCTGATTTTATTCAAACAGTAATGATAGCTAGGCGCAGTTACAAACACGATTCATCTGCAAACACTCCTGCTACAACATTTAAATAAAGCAACAATATAAAAATGCTTTTACCTACCCCCACTTTGTAACCATTAACTGTTTGATTACACATCAAATCCAAGGAGAGATAATTTTTTTACGTTACCAAAACTATTGGAGTATTAAGATTTTACAGTTTTATGAAATGTAATTAAACAAATAGAAAAGGTTTTCAGCAAAAGTAAGGAACAAGTTTAAAACTTGAAATAAATATCTCTCTATTTATATAAACTCTCTATTTTTTAAAACTTCTTGCTGTTTTCCGAATCATACCCGGTCCTACCAGGGATATAATTTGAGGTATCGGCCCCTTAAAATCCTGATTAATTGTATTTAAAACGTGTAAATAAATAACAATATTTAAGGTATAGTACAAATGGATTGAAAAAAACATGAAAATAGAGGGGGATAAGGAAAATGTCAGATACATTTAGTAGCTGTATTTAGTGATTTAATGGGTTTAGGCTTATAAATAATGCCTCAAAAGAAATATTTTTTACCTCATGTAAATTTTGGGTAATGACATGTCTTCTTTATTTGAATATTCTCATTTACATGATTGATTTTGAGCCTATTTTTATCTTTCTTTCGACTTTGATTTTATTCAAATAGCAAGTATAACTAAGCACAGCTGCAAACACGATAAATCTGCAAACACCCCCGCTACAACATTTAAAAAAAAGCAACAATATAAAAATGCTTTTACCTACTCCCACTTCGTAACCACAAACTGTGTGATTTACACATAAAATACAGACAAGGAGAACTGCTACTAACAACTCACTGTAACATAAAGCCACATGAGCTCAATACAAATACGTTTTATCAAGAAAATATTTGAAAATGTTTAAGTTATAGTATGAAAGGCTTACAAAAACACAATAATACTACTAGTAATAACAACTCACTGCACTGCTAAGTCACCTGTGGTCAACAAAAGTACGTTTATCAAGAAAATATTAACAAATTTAAAGATTATAGTATGAATGGCATGGAAAAACATCAAATACTACTACTACTGCTAGCAACTTGCTGCATCATAAGGACACCAGAGGCCAATACAGCTACGTTTTGTCAAGAAAACATCTGGATATGTTTGATGTATAGTACAAAAGACTTGCAAAAACATGAAAAAAGAACTACTACTAACAACTCCCTGTGACATAAAGACACCTGAGGTCAATACAGATACCTTTTATCATGAAAATATCTGAAAATGTTTAAGGTATAGTACAAATGGATTGCAAAAAAAAACATGAGAGTAGAACTACTACTACTAACAATTCACGCGTTTTATCAGGAAAATATCTGAAAATTTTTAAGGTATAGTACAAATGGATTGCAAAAAACATGAAATAGAACTACTACTAACAACTCACTGTGACATAAAGCCATCTGAGATCAATATAGATACGCTTTATCGCGAAAATATCTGAAAATGTTTAAGGTTTAGTAAAAAAGGCTTACTAAAACATAATAATACTACTAGTACTAACAACTTACTGCACTACTAAGCCATATGAGGTCAACAAAAGTACGTTTTATCAAGAAAATATTAGAAAATTTATAGATTATAGTATGAATGACATGCAAAAAACATTAAATACTACTACTACAACTAGCAACTCACTGCAACATAAGGACACCTGAGGTCAATACAGATACATTTTATCATGAAAATATCTGAAAATGTTGAAGGTATAGTAAGAAAGGCTTGCAAAAACCTGATAATACTACTAGTACTAACAACTTATTGCACTAATAAGCCATATGAGGTCAACAAAAGTACGTTTTATCAAGAAAATATTAGAAAATTTATAGATTATAGTGTGAATGACATGCAAAAACATAAAATACACTACTACTAATAGCAACTCACTGCAACATAAGGACACCTGAAGCCAATACAATTACGTTTTATCACGAAAATATCTGAAAATGTTTAAAATATAGTACAAATAGATTGCAAAAAACATGAAATAGAACTACTATTAGCAACTTACTGCAGCACATGGCCACCTGAGGTCAATACAGATATGTTTTATCATGAAAATATCTGAAAATGCTAAAGGTATAGTAAGAAATGCTTGCAAAAATTGATAAAAGGTTGTGAATATTCTCCATGAAGATAAAAATTTGCACTTAAAGTCTAAAATTTCTTAACTTCTAAAATTTTCCCAATGAAAAAGAAATAAGTTACAGATCAATTCTAATTTTTTCCAAGAATATAAAAAGGTTCCACTTAAGTTCTGATTTTTCTCGAAGAGATGAAAAAATTTACGTGCGCACGTGCGCGCACGTAACCTAGTCTAAATTAATTGGAAAAATTAGAATTGAACTGTAACTCTTCTTTGTTAAATTCGGAACTGGGCTAACTTTTTCTCTTCTTTCAGAGAATTCAGAAGAGAACTTGAACATTTTTGCACTTCTTTGAGAAAACTCAGAATTAAAGTGGAGCTCCTTATCTTCATGGCGAATATTCACGCTCAAAGTATAAATTTTTTCTATCTTCTACGAAAAATTTGGAACAGAACGTAAAATTTTTTCATCTCCTTGAGAAAAATCAGAACTGAAGTGGAACCTTTTTATTTTCTTCGGAAAAATTAGAACTGATCTGTAACTTATTTCTTTTTCATTGAGAAAATTCAGAAGAGAACTTGAACTTTTCTTCACTTCATTGAGAAAATTTAGAATTAAAGTGGAACTTTTTATCTTCATGGAGAATAGTCACATTCATAGTATAACTTTTTCTATCTTCTACGGAAAAATTTAAAAATGAACTTTAAATTTTTATATTTTTGGGAAATTAAGAACTGAAGTGGAAGCTTTTTTATTTTCTTTGGAAAAATTAAAAATGAACTGTAACTCTTCTTTGGTAAAATTCAGAATTGAGCTAAATTTTTTTTCTTCTTTAAATAAAATTCAGAAGAGAACGTGAACATTTTGGCACTTCTTTGAGAAAACTCAGAATTAAAGCGGAGCTTTTTTATCCTCATGGCGAATGTTTACAATCATAGTATAACTTTTTCTATCTTCTGCTGAAAAATTTAGAAAAGAATTTTTTATATTTTTTGGAAATTAAGAACTGAAGTAGAAGCTTTTTTTATTTTCTTTGCAAAAATAGAATTGAACTGTAACTCTTCTTTGGTAAAATTCAGAATCGAGCTAAATTTTTTCTCTTCTTTAAGAAAATTCAGAAGAGAACTTGAACATTTTTTCACTTCTTTGAGAAAACTCAGATTTGAAGTGGAGCTCCTTATCCTCATGGAGAATATTCACAATCAATGTATAACTTTTTTCTATCTTCTACGAAAAATTTGGAACAGAACTTTAAATTTTTTCATCTCTTTGAGAGAAATCAGAACTGAAGTGGAAGCTTTTTATTTTCTTGGAAAAAGTTAGAATTCAACAGAAAGTCTTCTTTGGTAAAATTCAGAGTTGAGGTAACATTTTCTCTTCTTTAAGAAAGTTCAGAAGAGAACTTGAACATTTCTTCACTTCGTTAAGAAAATTTAGAATTAAAGTGCAACTTTTATCTTCATGGAGAATATTCACTACCATAGTATAACTGTTTCTATCTTCTACGGAAAAATTTGGAACAGAACTTAAAAAAATTTTGTGTTTTTGGGAAATTAAGAACTGAAGTGGAAGCTTTTTTTATTTTCTTTGGAAAACTTAGAATTGAACTGTAACTCTTCTTTGGTTAAAATTCAGAATTAAGTTAACTTTTTTCTCTTCTTTAAGAAAATTTAGAAGCGAACTTGAACATTTTTGCACTTCTTTGAGAAAACTCAGAAATAAAGTATAACTTTTTCTATTTTCTATGAAAAATTTTGGAACATAATTTTAAATTTTTTCATCTCTTTAAGAAACATCAGAACTGAAGGGGAACCTTTTATTTTTTGGAAAAAATTAGAATTGATCTGTATATTATTTCTTTTTCATTGAGAAAATTCAGAAGATGGAGAATATTCATGGCCATAGTATAACTTGTTCTACCTTCTACGGAAAAATTTTGAACTCAACTTTAAATTTTTTATATCTTTGGGAAATTAAGAACTAAAGTGAAAGCTTTTTTTTATGTTCTTTGTAAAAATTAGAATTGAACTGTAACTCTTCTTTGGTTAAAATTCAGAATTGAGCTAACTTTTTTCTCTTCTTTAAGAAAATTTAGAAGCGAACTTGAACATTTTTGCACTTCTTTGAGAAAACTCAGAATTAAAGTATAACTTTTTCTATCTTCTCAAAAAAACTTGGAACAGAAATTTAAATTTTTTCATCTCTTTGAGAAAATCACAACTGAAGTGAAACCTTTTTATTTTCTTGGAAAAAATTAGAATTGAACTGTAACTTATTTCTTTTTCATTGAGAAAATTCGAAGAGAACTTGAAATTTTCTTCACTTCGTTGAGAAATTTTAGAATTAAAGTGCAACTTTTTACCTTCATGGAGAATATTAACAACCTATTATCATTTTTCTGCAAGCCTTTATTACTATACCTTCAAGGAAATTCAGAAGAGTACTTGAACATTTTTGCACTTCTTTGAGAAAATTCAGAAATAAAGTGGAGCTTTTCTTATCCTCATGGCGAATATTCACGATCATAGTATAACCTTTTCTATCTTCTACGGAAAAATTTAGAAAAGAACTTTAAATTTTTTATTTTTGGGGGAAATTAAGAACCGAAGTAGAAGCTTTTTTTATTTTCTTTGGAAAAAGTTAGAATTGAACTGTAACTCTTCTTTGGTAAAATCCAGAATTGAGCTAACTTTTTTCTCTTCTTTAAGAAAATTCAAAAGAGAACTTGAACTTTTTTGCACTTCTTTGAGAAAACTCAGAATTAAAGTGGAGCTCCTTATCCTCATGGCGAATATTCACAATCAAGGTATAGCTTTTTCTATGTTCTACGAAAAATTTGGAACAGAATTTTAAATTTTTTCATCTCTTTGAGAAAAATCAGAACTGAAGTGGAAGCTGTTTATTTTCTTAGAAAAAGTTAGAATTGAACAGTAAATTTTCTTTGTGCTAACTTTTTTCTCTTCTTTAAGAAAATTCAGAAGAGAACTTGAACAATTTTGCACTTCTTTGAGAAAAATTTGGAACAGAACTTTAAATCTTTGCATCTCTTTGAGAAAAATCAGAACTTAAGTGGAACTTTTTTATTTTCTTGGAAAAAATTAGAATTGATCTGTATCTTATTTCCTTTTGATTGATAAAATTCAGAAGATGAAGAATATTCACAACCATAGTATAACTTTTTCTATCTTCTACGGAAAAATTTAGAACTGAACTTTAAATTTTTTATGTGTTTGGGAACTTGGAAAAATTGGAATTGAACTGTAACTCTTCTTTGGTAAAATCCAGGATTGAGCTAACTTTTTTCTATTCTTTAAAAAAATTCAGAAGAGAACTTAAACTTTTTTGCACTTCTTTGAGAAAACTCAGAATTAAAGTATAACTTTTTCGATCTTCTAAGAAAAATATGGAACAGAACTTTAAATTTTTTTATCTCGTTGATAAAAATCAGAACTGAAGTGGAAGCTGTTTATTTTCTTGGAAAAAATTAGAATTGATTTGTAACTTGTTTCTTTTTCATTGAGAAAATTCAGAAGAGAACTTGAACTTTTCTTCACTTCGTTGAGAAATTTTAGAATTAAAGTACAACTTTTTATCTTCATGGAGAATATTCACAACCAATTATCATGTTTTTGCAAGCCTTTCTTACTATACCTTCAACATTTTCAGATATTTTCATGATAAACTCATCCGTATTGACCTCAGGTGGCCTTATGTTGCAGCAAGTTGCTAGAAGTAGTTCTATTTCATATTTTTGCAATCCATTTGTACTATATCTTAAAAATTTTCAGATATTTTCATGATAAAACGTAGTTGTATTGGCCTCAGGTGTCCTTATGTTGCAGTAGTAGTAGTAGTATTTCATGTTTTTGCATGTCATCCATACTATAATCTATAAATTTTCTAATATTTACTCGATAAAAAGTACTGTTGTTTACCTCAGATGGTTTAGTAGTACAGTAAGTTGTTAGTACTAGTGGTATTATCATGTTTTTGCAAGCCTTTCTTACTACACCTTGAACATTTTCAGATATTTATATGATAAAACGTATCTGTATTGACCTCAGGTGTCCTTATGTTGCAGTGAGTTGCTAGTAGTAGCAGTAGGATTTCATGTTTTTGTCATATCATTCACACTATAATCTATAAATTTTCTAATATTTTCTCGATAAAACGTACTTTTGTTGACCTCAGATGACTTAGTACTGCAGTAGGTTGTTAGTACTAGCAGTATTATCATGTTTTTGCAAGCCGTTCTTGCTATACCTTCAACATTTTCGGATATTTTCATGATAAAACATATCTATATTGACCTCAGGTGGCTTTATGTCACAGTGAGTTGTTAGTAGTAGTTCTATTTTCATATTTTTTGCAATCCATTTGTACTACATCTTAAACATTTTCAGATATTTTCTTGATAAAACGTAGTTGTATTGGCCTCATGTGTCGTCATGTTGCAGTTAGTTGCTAGCAGTACTAGTAGTATTTCATATTTTTGCATGTCATTCATGCTTTAATCTATAAATTTTCTAATATTTTCTCGATAAAACGTACTTTTGTTGACCTCATGTGGCTTAGTAGTGCAGTATGTTGTTAGTTCTAGTAGTATTATCATGTTTTTGCAAGCCTTTCTTGCTATACCTTCAACATTTTCGGATATTTTCATGATAAAACATATCTATATTGACCTCAGGTGGCTTTATGTCACAGTGAGTTGTTAGTAGTAGTTCTATTTTCATGTTTTTTGCAATCCATTTGTACTATATCTTAAACATTTTCAGATATTTTCTTGATAAAACGTAGTTGTATTGTCCTCATGTGTCGTTATGTTGCAGTGAGTTGCTAGCAGTAACAGTAGTATTTCATATTTTTGCATGTCATTCATGCTTTAATCTATAAATTTTCTAATATTTTCTCGATAAAACGTACTTTTGTTGACCTCAGATGGCTTAGTAGTGCAGTAAGTTGCTAGTTCTAGTAGTATTATCATGTTTTTGCAAGCCTTTCTTGCTATACCTACAACATTTTCGGATATTTTCATGATAAAACGTATCTGTATTGATCTCAGGTGTTCTTATGTGGCAGCAAGTTGCTATTAGTAGCTCTATTTCATGTTTTTTTGCAATCTATTTGTACTATACCTTAAACATTTTCAGATATTTTCCTGATAAAGCGAGTGAGTTTTTAGTAGTAGTAGTTCTATTTTCATGTTTTTCGCAATCTATTTGTACTGTACCTTAAACATTTTCAGATATTTTCATGATAAAAGGTATCTGTATTGACCTCAGGTGTCTTTATGTCACAGGGAGTTTTATAAATTAAACATTTCCAGATATTTTCTTGATAAAACGTAGCTCTATTGGCCTCTGGTGTCCTTATGATGCAGCGAGTTGCTAGTAGTAGTAGTAGTATTTCATGTTTTTGCATGCCATTCATACTTATAATCTTTAAATTTTCTAATATTTTCTTGATAAAACGTACTTTTGTTTACCACAGGTGACTTAGTAGTGCAGTAAGTTGTTAGTACTAGTAGTATTATTGGGTTTTGTAAGCTTTTTATACTATAGCTTAAACATTTTCAAATATTTTCTCGATAAAACGTATCTGTATTTACCTTTTTTGGCTTTATGTTACAGTGAGTCGTTAGTAGTAGTTCTCTCTGTTTGGATTTGATGTGTAGTCACACAGTTTGTGGTTACGAATTGGGAGTAGGTAAAACATTTTATATTGTTGCTTTATTTAAATGTTGTAGCAGGGGTGTTTGCAGATTTATCGTGTTTGTAGCTATGCTTAGCTATAATTACTAGTTGAATAAAATCAGAGTCGAAAGAAAGATAAAAATAGGCTCAAAATCAATCATATAAAAGAGAATATTCAAATAAAGAAGACATGTCATTACCCTAAATTTACATGAGGCAAAAATATGTGTTTTTAGGCATTATTTATAAGCCTAAACTCATTAAATCACTAAATACAGTTACTAAATTTATCTGACATTTTCCTTGTCCCCCCCCCCTATTTTCGTGTTTCTTTGCAATCCATTTGTACTATGCCTTAAATATTGTTATTTATTTGCATGCTTTAAATGCAATTAATCAGGAATTTAAGGGGCCGATACCTCAACGTATATCTCGGGCAGGGCCCGGGTATGATTTTGAAAACAGCCAGAAGTTTTGTAAAAATAAAGAGTAATTATATTTATTTTAAGTTTTCAACTTGTTCCTTACTTTAGCTGAAAAACCTTTTCTATTTGTTTAATTACGTTTCATAAAACTGTAAAGTCTTAAGGATCCGATACTTTTGGTAACGTAAAAACAATTATCTCTGTTTGGATTTGATGCGTAATCAAACAGTTAGTGGTTACAAAGTGGGAGTAGGTAAAAGCATTTTTATATTGTTGCTTTATTTAAATGTTGTAGCAGGGGTGTTTGCAGATGAATCGCGTTTGTAACTGTGCTCAGCTATCATTACCATTTGAGTAAAATCAGAGTCGAAAGAAAGATAAAAATAGGCTCAAAATCAATCATGTAAACGGGAATATTCTCATTAAATCACTAAATACAGTTACTAAATTTGTTAGACATTTCCTTACCCCTCCCCTCTATTTGATGTTTTTTTTTGCAATCCATTTGTACTATACCTTAAATATTGTTATTTATTTACATATTCTAAATGCAATTAATCAGGATTTTAAGGGCCCGATACCTCAAATTATATCTCGGGTAGGACCGGGCATGATTCGCAAAACAGCAAGAAGTTTAAAAAGATAGAGATTAATTATATTTATTTTAAGTTTTAAACTTGTTCCTTACTTTAGCTGAAAAACATTTTCAATTTGTTTAATAACATTTCATAAAACTGTAAAGTCTTAAGAATCCGATACTTTTGGTAACGTAAAAACAATTATCTCTGTTTGGATTTGATGCGTAATCAAACAGTTAGTGGTTACAAAGTGGAAGTAGGTAAAAGCATTTTATATTGTTGCTTTATTTAAATGTTGTAGCAGGGGTGTTTGCAGATGAATCGTGTTTGTAACTGTGCTTAGCTATCATTACTATTTGAATAAAATCAGAGTCGAAAGAGAGATAAAAATAGGCTTAAAATCAATCATGTAAACGATAATATTCAAATAAAGAAGTCATCTCTTATGTCTTTTTAGGCATTATTTATAAGCCTAAACTCATTAAATCACTAAATATAGTTACTAAATTTATCTTATGTTTCCATGTCCCCCCCCCCCTATTTTCATCTTTGTGCAATCCCTTTGTACTATACTTTAAATATTGTTATTTATTTACATGTTTTAAATGCACTTAATCAGGATTTTAAGGGGGCTGATACCTCAAATTATATCTTGGATAGGTCCGGGTATGATTTGGAAAACAGTCAGAAGTTTTTAAAAATAGAGAGTAATTATATTTATTTTAAGTTTAAACTTGTTCCCTACTTTAGCTGAAAAACCTTTTCTATTTTTAATTTCGGTGTCTCAAGCGCGTCACTAAGGAACAATAAACTATTCAACATTTTATGAACGTTCGCAAACTGTATCTAGCCAGTAGACATTTAATTTAGTCGGTCAGAAAATGTGCTTTGAAAATAGATGTTTAGACGTGTCTTAATTTTTATAGTGACGATAACTTCTTTTAATATGGATTTTATTGGTGGATGTTTGCATGAATAGCAGATGCAGTAAGGTTAGTAAATAGAAAAGTCATAATGAGGAAACATTTAGGACATGGGGGGGCCTAAGAAAAGGATAACATTCTAAATAACATATTTGATAATGTTAGGCAAAAAGTATCGGAATTGGATCTTCAAAGCATCTGCTTGTCTAAGTCCCGAAAGATGAGGTCAGAAATGACGTTCTGATAGCTTTTTTCTTATACATTTTAACTCTTAATGGAGCCTCTATATTGAAAATTGGGAGGTGTCCTCAAAAAAAATTTAGATGAAGGGGCTCCTAGGAGGCTGGGGAGAGGAGACCCTTGGAGGTTGAGGTCTTTGGTAGCTAGGGTCATTGATGGTTGCAGTCCTTGATGTTCAAACCGATAATCATCTCACTAGTTGATTTTTAAGGATTTCTAAGGATTGTTCTGAATTTCTTTATTAAAATTCCTTTCTTGGCATCTGCATCTCTATTAGTATCAACTTTTTAGTATACTAGAATGTTAAAGCACATTTTACATTGACAACGCTGCTTAAATGGTACTTGTGTATTATACAGAACAGAGTCGAGAACCACCAAAATAAAAAATAATATGTATCTCTTAATAGAGGTAGCATTCCCTGAGATGCCTTACCTTTTTCGTTTCTACTTTCAAATTCGCTAAAATGTCAATTAATCTCTGACGTTTCCTATGTTCTGGCAACTGTGCACAGATACATTTTACATTCCTATGAAGCCTTCCTAATTTATAAACATGTCTCATGGAGAAATTGTGTCAACAGATATCTTGTCCCGTCAGTATTTCTAACTCCCTGATAAGAATGTCCCAATGTTGAAATTTTCTTATTTGATGATGTCACATGTCCCGGTCGTTGATCTTGTTCGTACACGGATTCTAGTCCTCTCTCTAAAGTAGGTCACTTGTACGCCTCGAAATAGTTACCATCTCTCTACTTAGCTGAAAGGTCCGGAAATTATATCTAAGAGGATGACATTCCCCCACAGCCCTCAGGGTAAGGGTTGCAAGTTACTCCCTGGGGGTATATAAGGTTCTTATTGAAAGCTTTGTCGTAGAAACTTGAAAAAGAGTTCATTAGATTGGAAATTAAAGGGGCTGGTGCCCTTTTTATATACAAAAGTGATGTGAGGGCAATTAACCCCCCTCTCACGCCCACCTTTTCCCCAAACACATCCAATGAAAATTTTTAGATACCCATTTTGTTCAACTTAGTGTAAAAGCTCATTTGAGCTCGTAGTTAAAGGCTCATTGGATTGGAAATTGAATGTGCATTGTCATTGTCAATGCACAAATGAATGTGCATTATCAGTTTAATATACATATACTGGTATTTAGTAATCAAAATGTTAATATTATTTGATTTATTAAAGTTATAAAAGTAAAAACATTTATATTTTTTCACTAAAGCACAAACTATGTTCTGGCCTTGGGAAGGCATTGGGGCTTTGAGCCCTACTCATGTTAATTTCTGCTCGTTTTGTGTTTGACTCGGTTATTCATTGTAATTTCTGTTCGTTTTTGGTTTCATTTATTTATCGATGGTGATTTGTGGTAGTTTCATGCTTGGTAGATTATTTGATTTTATTTTGCTCATTTTTGGTTTAATGGAGTTCTTTACTTTTCTTTGAAAAACTCATTTTGTGGAAATTTTTTTAAGTAATTTCTATAAGAAGCCTATATGCCCCCAGGGCATAACTTAAAATCAGTGCCCTGAGGGCTGTGTTTGTGCATATGTGGGGGGGGGGGTATCATCCTCAAAGACAAGATTTCCAAACCCTTCACCTACTCTAACAAAATTCATATTTAAAATTTTGATTGGATTTTTTGGGGGGAAAGATGGGTGTGACGGGGGGGGGGCTGGTTGCTTTCAAAACATTTATGACTCTTAAAAAGGGCACCATAACTTCAAATTTCAAATCAAATGAGCCCCATCTGAAGTTTATATGGCCTTTCATTCCATAAAAATCTTATATGACCCCAGGGCATAACTTACAAACTTACCCCAGGGCTCTGGGTGGTAGTGTCAACCCTGAAGGCATTGTGATATATTCTTTGGACTATTTTGAACAAATTGGCTATATCACAATTTCAATCAGATGCGGTTGGTTAAAAGAGGGGTAGGCGGGGGTGGGGCTAGTTGTCCTCAATCATTTTCGACTTTTGAAAGAGAACTGGAACTTCCAATTTTCAAAAATATGAGCCTCCTCTAAAGCTTATAACACGAACTAGAATTAATTACTGTGTTTGCACTAGAATTAATTACTGAATGCATTCATATTTATTTTTGTCTTATTCAATTCTTAAAAACCATCCCCTCCTTAAAAACCTTAAATTCTCCCGGGGTATATTGGTTTTTTCCAACCCCAAAATCATTGCTATATGATCTCTGGACTATTTTGAAGAAAGTGACTATTTCAAAATTACTATTGGATGGACTTTGAAAAGTTTTTTTTTTGTATTTTCATTTTTTAATTGAAAAATTAACACAACTACCCCTAGATTTTGAAAAAAAATTATTCTCTCTCTCTCGTCTTTTAATTTCTGCCTCTGTTCCTTCCATGGGAATAATTCACTAAAAGAAAATATAAGAAAAGATACTATTTCTTTAGAAATGAATAAGCAAGCACAAAACATTTGTTTTAAGCGAAATTTGAAAATTGAATCTAAGACTATATAGCACGATTTTGCAAATTCAAAGTCAGGTACGTCCGGAGGATACGGGCAGTTTGGCACGCCCTTACCAAACCACCTAATCTTCTATATTTGGCGCTGTTTCTTTTTGCTCTTCAGAATGCCCCTTCCATCCTACAAAATGCTGTGCTCACACTAGAATTTATTACTGAATGCATTCTTATTCATTTTTGTCTTATTCAATTCTTGGAAAATTTGTACGTACACATGGATGAGCCCAGAAAACAAGCCAGCAGAAAAAACAAATCTAGATGATTCTTAGAAGCTTTAGAGGCTTACAAAAAGTGACGAAAGGATACCCTAGATGGTCAAACATTTTGATCAAAAGCTTCCGTCAATCAATTGATTAAATCATGATTGACCATCTAGGAGCCTGTTTGACACCGGAGTCAAGCGTTAGTAGTGATTGATAGAAAGTTTCAATGACTCAATCGATTCCTAGACGGTCAATTATGCTTTAATCAATTGATTGACGGAAGCTTTTGATCAAAATGATTGACCGTCTAGGGTGTCCTTAAGGGCAAATAACTGAAAATATTCTCCCATTTAGATGAGGCTAAGGCTTTAAAAAAAAAACTTTGAATTTTTGATAGTTCATAAACATTTCAGGATTCTAATTAGTTTTCCTTTTATTTGGTAAAACTTGGGAAAACAGAATTCAAAGACAAGTGGGGGATTTTTAATTAAGCATCAACTGCTAGACTTTGGTTGTCCCCAGGAATGCAATGTTATGTGCTTCTAATGACTGGTGTACCTTTATTTTATTTGTAGCAGAACCTGTCTACAGTAGTTTGATTGTGAAAAGTGACGGATCAAACAGTTCGTGGTAGCGAACTATAAGTAAGGAGCGACCCGGCTCAATGGTAACCGAAACTCTAAAAAACGGAATTTTTATACCAATAGATACATCAAACGAATCACATTTTAATGCTGATTTCAAATATATAAGTTTCATCAAGTTTGGTCTTACTAATCAAAAGTTATGCGCCTGAGGAAATTTGGCTGATTTTCATAAAAAGGGGGAAAGACCCCCTAAAAGCTATAGAACCTTAATGAAAATCACACCATCATATTCAGCGTATACGATAACCCTGCTGTAGAGGTTTCAAGCACCTATTTACAAAAATGTGGAATTTTACATTTTTTGCCAGAAGAAAGATCACGGATGCGTGTTTATTTGTTTTTTTTTTGTTTTTTTTTTCCCAGGGGTGATTGTATCGACCCAGGGGTCCTAGAATATCGTGGAAGGGCTCTTTGGAACAGAAATCAAAAGTTCTAGTGCCCTTTTTAAGTGACCAAAAATGGAAGGCGACTAGGCCCCCTCCCACGCTCATTTTTTTCCCCAAAGTCACCCGATCAAAATTTTGAGACTGCCATTTTGTTCAGGATGGTCGAAAATATGATAACTATGCCTTTTAGGATGACTTAATCCGCCGAAGTCCCCGAGGGGAGGGCTGAAAGTTATGAATTTTACCCAATGTTAACATACAGTATTGGTTATTGGGAAGTATACATACGTTTTCAGGGGGGATTTTTTCTGGTAGGTGGAGGGGGGTGGGTGGGTCGGGGGTTATATGAGAGGATCTCTCCATGAAGGAAGTTTTCATGAGGAAAGGGACATTGCTATGAAGGGGGCGCCAGATTTCCCATCATTATTAAAGAAAAAGATCAGAAATTAAATATAAAAAAGTTTTTCAACTGAAAGAGGAGCAACATCAAAACTTAAAACGAACAGAAAATATTACGTATATGATTGGGTTCACCCCCTATTCAATACCTCGCTCTTTAAGCCAAAGACTTTTTAGTACTTTCATAAGAGCTATTTATTCTAATTAACGGCCTTTGTGATTAAGGGGTCATTTTTAAAGAATTGGAACAAAATTCGAACTTTAGCTTAAAGAGCAAGGTATTGACTAGGGGGCGAACCCCCTAATACACGTATAAAAAAATCTATGAAAAGTCCGTTACGTAAGTTAATTCCTAAGTTACGTATATTTATTACTAATAAAAACGTTCATAAATAAATTAAACAAGTTTCAAGAAAGCCATTTAACCAAATAAAAGTAAAATTAATATGCAAATTTTGTTTTAATTATTCATGTACGGTGAGCCAATATCAAAACCTGCATTAATTCAAAAACGTTCAAAAATTAAATAAAAAAACAAGTTTTTTTTAACTGAAAGTAAGGAACGACGTTAAAACTTAAAACGAACAGAAATTATTCCGTATATGAAAGAGGTTGTCCCCTCCTCAACACCTCGCTCTTTACGCTAAAGTTTGACTTTCCCACAACTCTATTTTTTTAAACAATAAAAAACTTTAGCGTAAAGAGCGAGGCGTTGAGGAGGGACAGCCCCTTTCATATACGGAATAACTTTTGTTCGTTTTAAGTTTTAACGTCGTTCCTTACTTTCAGTTAAAAAAAACTTGTTTTTTTTATTTAATAGCTTAATAGTACCAACTAAGTCAGATATTATAAATTGTAAATTTTGTGCTCTTACATCGGACGCACCATTATTCGAAGGATAGCAACTTCAATTTTTATGTAGGCTACACGTTGGAAGAAAGAATTCGGCTTAAACGTCTGAGTCAATTCAGAGATTTGAAAGTAACATTCGGTTCTTAGAAAGTGGTTATCTTTGTTGACGAGGAGCTTGCAACTTTTTCAAGCTGGTTTACCTGTTAGTGGTTCCTGATATATATTACATAAAAAAACAAGTTTTTTAAACTGAAAGTAAGGAGCGACATTAAAACTTAAAACGAACAGAAATTATTCAGTATATGAAAGGGGCTGTCCCCTCCTCAACGCCTTGCTCTTTACGCTAAAGTTTGACTCTGTCTCACAACTTTATTTTTTAAAACAATAAAAAACTTTAGCGTAAAGAGCCAGGCATTGAGGAGGGGACAGCCCCTTTCATATACGGAGTAATTTCTGTTCGTTTTAAGTTTTAATGTTGCTCCTTACTTTCAGTTTAAAAAACTTGTTTTTTTTATTTAATTTCTGATCGTTTTTTAGTTAATGCAGGGGATGTTTCCCCCCTCTTTAAAAAATCGAGTAAATTTTCTCAGGCTCGTAGCCTTTGATGAGTAATACTAAACTTAATCAAATTTATATATTTAGAATCAGCATTATAAACACATTCTTTTGATATATTTATTGACATCAAAATTCCGTTTTTAAAAGTTTCGATTACTATTGAGCCGTATCGCTTGTTTTTTTTATTGTTTTTTTTTTTATTACGTATATGTTATTACGTATATGAGGGGGTTCTCCCCTTAGTCAATACCACGCTCTTTACGTTAAAAGTTAAAAAAAACTTTGATTCACAAACCCCTGAATCACAAAGGCCGTTTAATTAGAATAGATAGCTCTTTTGAAAGCACTAAAAAAAAACTGTAGCGTAAAGAGCGAGGTATTGACTTGGGGAGAACCCCCTCACATACGTTATAATTTCTGTTCGTTTTAAGTTCTAATATTCCTTCTTACATTTCAGTTGAAAAAACTTGTTTTTTTTTTATTTAATTTCTGATCGTTTTTTAAATAATGCTTGGAAATCCGGCGCCCCCTTCATAGAAATGTCCCTTACCCCAAGGAAACATCCTCCACGGAAATATTCTCCAGATTAACCCCCTCGTCTAGCCCCCCCCCTCCAGAAAAAATCCTTCCTGAAAATGGTTGTATACTTCCCAATAACCAATAAATAATGCTGGCAAGTCCGGCACCCCCTTCATGGCAATTTCCCTTCCCCCATGAAAACTTCCTTCATGAACAGATCCTCCAACATAACCACCGACCCACCCTTCCCCCCCACTACCAGAAAAAAACCTCCTGAAAACTTCTGTATACTTCCCAATAACCAATACTATATGTTAACATTGGGTAAAGTTCATAACTTTTAGCCCTCCCTCTGGGAACTTCGGGGGATTAAGTCATCCTAAAAGACATATTTATCATATTTTCGACCATGCTGAACAAAATGGCTATCTCAAAATTTGATCGGGTGACTTTGGGAAAAAAATAAGCGTGGGAGGGGGCCTAGTTGCCCTCCATTTTTTTTGGTCACTTGAAAAGGGCACTAGAACTTTTAATTTCCGTTCCAATGAGCCCTCCCACGATATTCTAGGACCACTGGGTCGATACGATCACCCGTGGGAAAAAGAACAAACAAACTAACAAACAAACAAATGAACACACATCCGTGATCTTTCTTTTGGCAAAAAATGTAAAATTCCACATTTTTGTAGATAGGAGCTTGAAACCTCTACAGTAGGGTTCTCTGATACGCTGAATATGATGGTGTGATTTTCATTAAGGTTCTATTTTTTAGGGGGTCTTTTCCCCTTTTTTTGAAAATCAGCCAAATTTTCTCAGGCGCGTAAGTTTTTATGGGTAGCACTAAACTTGATCAAAGTTATATATTTGAAATCAGCATTGAATTCTGATTCTTTTGATATATCTATTGGTATCAAAAACCCGTTTTATAGAGTTTCGGTTACCATTGAGCCGGGTCGCTCCTTACTTACAGTTCGTTACCACGAACTGTTTGATTTTAGGCAAAGACAAATAATTTGTCTACATTTGATTTATTTCCGGCACGTTTGAGAGCAAGAAACTTTGTCTCCAGATAGTTACGAAGTGATTATTAATAAGAATACATCACCATGACGTAGTTCCGCTACTATAATAATAAACAGTAGCTACAGCGATATGACTCTGAAAACTTAGGGGCCGATACATAGTGCTAAATAGGCTCTTATAAGATGGTATTGTAAGTTTAAATTCGTGAACATACCAACGATCAAAAAAGTTATGCTTCAACTGGCTACATAGCTAATTTGTATTTTGTTAAGTTTCCTTCTTACATCTTGGTCATCTTCGGCGATGGACAAGTTTTGCTCATGGTGGTTTTTATTGTTATTGGCCTCCGATACAACTCATGATACAGAAAATTTGTTTCCATCTCCACTACGGAGAAGGACGTGCCAGTGACAATAGGTCGTTAGGGCACGAGCATCTAAAAGGATGAGGTGGTAGAAAATTGTGCAATTTGTTTACATTTTTTTGGTGTCCCGTCCAGATTCCGCCTCGACGGGTGAAGTTTGAGGGATACCACTATAAACCCTCTAGTGAAAACTGATAGAAAGGGGTTTGACCCTTGTGGCATCTTATCTAAATTTTATTTGTTTCTGAACCACAAGGGCATATTTAACACACACAAAAGGTTTAACTGGCTGCAAAGTCAAAATAATAATTTGAAGCAGCTTACTCGGACTCCTGACCACAGTATTGCTCCCGCAACACTTTTGTCAATGAAACCGACAAACAGTTGATGGAACACTTCCCCTTACCTCAGCAATGTAAATCTAATCGTTCTTATATGATAATTGTTGTTGGAATTTCTCAAAAAATTTAAATATTTTAAGTCTTATTTGAAATTTTGTGGACCATTCTTGTAGTATGACATAAGACAAATTGATGTGGCGAAGTTTAAAAAAAAGTCTGAAAAATTTATAATGATTCTTAGTTTTCTAAGGAATTTTCTATTTTTCTACTTTAAGAATTTTCACTATTTTTCTCTTTAGGAATTTTCTACTTTTTGAGCTCCCAATTATTCTACTTTCAATCATGTTTCAAGCCTTTTTTTCATGCAATATCATCTATATTTTCTATGAACTCACCTGAAAAAAACCCGAGTATCTCAAAAGGCAATATACAAAAATTATATTCTTACTTGGTGTTTCTGAGGTGGTTACTGTGACTTGCTCAGTGCTATCTGTAGTTGAAATGCTAGTAACTTCAGATGTGGTTGAAAAACTCATGTCAGGATGTTGACAGAAAAAGTAAACACTCGACGTTGAACCTAAAAACCCTGGGTATCGGGCAGCATTCCAACTGTTGTCTGAAAAATATATAAATCTTTTTTTAAAAATTCAAAAAGACTGGAAAATGATGGAGCATATTTTGCAGATTGTATCATAGGCCCACCTATTTTTGTCAAAGGGAACAGTGCATTTGCATATACATCTTTAAACTTATTTAAATTTAAATATCTACCCCCACCCCACCCTGAAGTGCTTCTTTGCAAATACTTAACCATAAAAATTGATACCTGATAATCGCTCATTCTATTGGTGGCAATCTAAATAAGCCGCCGTCAGGGGTAAGTTTAAAAAATAGTACGGACGGCATACTTCTGAGCTAATAATTTATGATTGTTAGGATAATAAAAAATTTATTCTCAATCAAGATAAGACAACTTAAAATTTTCTACTAATTACTTATTTTCTGATTGTTTACACACATTTTGAAATTATATGCAACGACAAATACAATGCAGTTTAACAGTCAGGGATTGACAGTTTTATTATTCGTAATAACTTTAACTCGAGTTTTTGTGTTTCTCCCAAAATTCATCTCCTCTCAGATGTATATGCAATATTATTCCCCCCCCCAATATATTAACAAAATGAAATCACAAAAAACCTGAAGCTTTCAAAGAAGTAGCATATAGGAGTAGAGATGACCCTATAACCCCCATTGCCCACCCCTGCTGCCACCTACAACTTTTTTTACATAATTCATGGATGGTTATGTGTATTGGTCGGTTTATTTGACGTTTTATGGTTTTTGTCAGTGAGAATTTGAAAAAACAGGAATTTTGTCACATTTTTGTATGGTTTTATGGACTTTCTCAGTGAGAATGAAAAAACAGGAAGTTTGTCACATTTATGTCTGTTTTTATGGATGTTTATGTGTGTTGATTATTTGACGGTTTTATGGATTTTGTCAGTGAGAATGGAAAAACAGGAACTTTGTCACTTCCTTCTTGTTGTTGTTTTGGGCACGAGATAGAGTCATTAGGGAGAACACGTGGTTAATGGGTCAATGTTATTGTTGTTGTTTTGGGCACGCGATAGAGTCATTAGGGAGAACACGTGGTTAATGGGTCAATGTTATTGTTGTTGTTTTGGGCACGCGATAGAGTCATTAGGGAGAACACGTGGTTAATGGGGTCAATGTTATTGTTGTTGTTTTGGGCACGTCTCAGCGAATACCAAGGTCAATGTTGTTGTTGTTGTTGTTTTGGGCACGCTCGAGCCAAATGTTATGAGTTTCCGGGGAACACCTGTGCTGTCAGTCATTAATCAAATTGTTTCCAGGGAATGTCTGACAGATGACGTCAAGTCAATTAATGTCTTTAATGCATTTCCAAAGAGAATTGTCTCCGGGACAAAGTTTAGATTACACGTGACAGATGATGTCATGATTGATTGATTGACACGAAAGGGGAATTAATTTGTTGTTCTAAAGAGAATTGATTCACGAAAGGGAATTAATTTGGAGTTCTAACAAGAGAATCGTTTCCGAGGCAAATGTTTTGATCTTAGCGCGCGAAAAGGTTTCCAAATAATTGAAATAAGCCAGCGCAGGGATGCCAAACAAAAGGAACATGCTGAAATTCCGTTTGGGGATTATTTGGGGCGAAACCGTTTTAGCTAATTCATGGAACTATTACGATGAAACAGTTAGAGACATTTTAAAATATGATTTTTGAAGAGATTTTAGGAGAGAATTTGAGGGTAAAACTCTGTGGTCGTTATAATACACAAGTTCCATTTGAACAGTGTTGTGAGGTCCTCTACCACAACCCAAAGGGTTCCGATCCCCCTACCCCAACCCCAAATGGTTCCAATCCATCTACCCGAACCCCAAAGGTCCACCGGGCTCCCAAAGGGCCACCCGGCCCTCAAGTGCCGCCCAGACCCCCAAAGGCCCTTCCCGAGCCCCCAAAGGCCCTCTTCGGTCCTCAAAGGTCCCCCCCGGGCTCCCAAGGTCCACCAGACCCCCAAAGGCCCTCTCCCAGTCCCCAAAGGTCTCCCAGACCCCCAAAGGCCCTCACCGAGCTCCCAGGGCTCCCAAAGGACCAATCGGCACTCAAGGGCCACCCAGACCCCCAAAGGCCATTCCCGAGCCCCCAAAGGCCCTCTCCGGTCCTCAAAGGTCCCCCCGGGCTCCCAAGGTCCACCAGACCCCCAAAGGCCCTCCACCAGTCCCCCAAAGGCACTCTCCCAGTCCCCAAAGGTCCCCCAGGCACCCAAAGGAACCAACCAAATCCCCCAGACCCCAAAAAGGCCATACCCAACCCCCCAAAGGCGCTCCCCCGGTCCTCAAAGGTCCCCCAGGCTCCCAAAAGCCCTCCCCCTGTCCCCAAAGGCCCTCACCGGGCTCCCAGGGCTCCCAAAGGGCCAATCGGCACTCAAGGGCCCCCCAGACCCCCAAAGGCCCTTCCCGGGCCCCCAAAGGCCCTCCCCCGGTCCTCAAAGGTCCCCCCCCGGGCTCCCAAGGGACCAATCAGTGCTCAAGGGCCCCCGGATCCCCAAAGACTTCCCCGGCCCCCCCCCAAAGAGTCCCCTCTCCATTTTTTTAAATACTTTTTATGGCTTTATTATATCTTTTCTGAACAAGTTCCTTTCATAATTTCATTCCTAAACCCATTTTCCAACCTCAAAGAGTCCCCTCCCCATTTCGTAAATACTTTCTTGAATTTTTTAACATGGTATTTTTTTTTTTTACTTTTTTACGGATCTTAAAATGACATGCACACAAAAACTTACATGCACACAAAAACTTACACACACAAAAACTTATACACACACACAAAACTTACACACACACATGAAAACTTACACACACACGCCAAAACTTACACACACAAAAACTTACACACACACACACACAAACTTACACACACACACAAAAAACGTACACACACAAAAACTTACACACACACACACACAAACTTACACACACACACGCACAAAAACTTACACCCACAAAAGCTCACACACACAAAAACTTACACACACACACAAAAAACTTACACCCACATGAAAAAACTTACATGCACACAAAAACTTACATGCACACAAAAACTTACACACACACACACACACAAAAACTTACACACACGCACAAAAACTTACACTCACACACACAAAAACTTAAACACACACACGAAACTTACACACACATAAAAACTTACACACACACACAAACAAAAAAACTTACACACACACACAAAACTTACACCCACACGCAAAAACTTACATGGACACAAAAACTTACATGCACACAAAACTTACACACACACAAAAACTTACACACACACACACAAAAACTTACAAACACGCACAAAAAACTTACACACACACACACACACACACACAAAAAAACTTACGCACACACGCGAAAACTTACACACACACACACGAAAACTTACACACACACACGCCAAAACTTAAACACACACAAAAACTCACACACACACACACAAACTTACATATGCACACGAAAACTTACATGCACACAAAAACTTACACCCACACGCAAAAACTTACATGCACACAAAAACTTACATGCACACAAAAACTTACACACACACAAAAACTTACACACACACACACACACACAAAAACTTACACACACACAAAAACTTACACACACGCACAAAAACTTACACACACACACAAAAACTCACACACACACACGAAAACTTACACACACACAAAAACTTACACACACATGCCAAAACTTACACACACACAAAAACTCACACCCGCACACACACACGGCCAAAACTTACACACACACACACAAAAACTCACACCCACAGGCAAAAACTTACATGCACACACAAAAACTTACATGCACACAAAAAACTTACACACACACAAAAACTTACACACACACACACACCACACAAAAACTTACACACACAAAAACTTACATACACACACAAACACACACAAACTTACACACACACACAAAAAACTTACACCACACACAAAGGCTTAGACACACAAAAACTTACACGCACACACAAAAACTTACACCCACACGCAAAAACTTACATGCACACAAAAACTTACATGCACACAAAAACTTACACACACGCACAAAAACTTACACACACACACAAAAACTTACACACACACACACAAAAACTTACACACACACAAAAAACTTACACACACACACACAAAAACTTACACCCACACGCAAAAACTTACATGCACACAAAAACTTGCATGCACACAAAACTTACACACACGCACAAAATCTTACACGCACACACAAAAACTTACACACACACACACGAAAACTTACACACACACACGAAAACTTACACACACACACACACACACAAAAACTTACACACACACATGAAAACTTACACACACACACGAAAACTTACACACACACGCCAAAACTTACACACACACAAAAACTTACACACACACACACACACAAAAAAAAAACTTACACATGCACACGAAAACTTACATGCACACAAAAACTTACATGCACACAAAAACTTACACGCACACACACACACCACACACACACACACAAAACTCACACACACACACACACGAAAACTTACACACACACACCAAAACTTACACACACACAAAAACTTACACACACACACACACAAAAACTTACACATGCACACGAAAAACTTACATGCACACAAAAACTTACATGCACACAAAAACTTACACACACACACACACACACACACACGCACAAAACTCACACACACACACACACGAAAACTTACACACACTAACACATACACACACACACACACACACACACAAACTTACACATGAACACAACAAAAATTCACACACACACACACACACACACAAAAACTTACAAACACACACGCACACACAAAACTTACACACACACGCACGAAAAACTCACACACACACGCCAAAACTTACACACACAAAAACTTACACACATACACACACACACACACACAAAACTTACACACACATACACAAAAACTTACACACACACACACACAACACACACAAAACTTACAAACACACACAAAAACTTACACCCACACACAAAAGCTGAGACACACAAAAACTTACACACACACACACAAAAACTTACACCCACACGCAAAAACTTACATGCACACAAAAAACTTACATGCACACGAAAACTTACACACACACACACACACACAAAAACTTACACACACGCACAAAAACTTACACACACACACAAAAACTTACACACACACAAAAACTTACACACACACACACACACACACACACAAAAACTTACACATGCACACGAAAACTTACATGCACACAAAAACTTACACACACACACACACACACACACACACACGAAAACTTACACACACGCACAAAAACTTACACACACACACAAAAACTCACACACACACACGAAAACTTACACACACACAAAAACTTACACACACATGCCAAAACTTACACACAACAAAAACTCACACCCGCACACACACACGCCAAAAACTTACACACACAACACAAAAACTTACACCCACAGGCAAAAACTTACATGCACACAAAAACTTACATGCACACAAAAACTTACACACACACAAAAACTTACACACACACACACACACACAAAAAAACTTACACACACAAAAACTTACATACACACACAACACACACAAACTTACACACACACACAAAAAACTTACACCCACACACAAAGGCTTAGACACACAAAAACTTACACGCACACACACAAAAACTTACACCCACACGCAAAAACTTACATGCACACAAAAACTTACATGCACACAAAAACTTACACACACACGCACAAAAAACTTACACACACACACAAAAACTTACACACACACACACACACAAAAACTTACACACACACAAAAACTTACACACACACACACAAAAACTTACACCACACACACGCAAAAACTTACATGCACACAAAAACTTGCATGCACACAAGAACTTACACACACACTAAAACTTACACACACGCACAAAAATTTACACACACGCAAAACTTACACACACACACGAAACTATGCACACACACACACACACACACCACACACACACACACACACACACACACACACACACACACACACACACACACACACACACACACACACACACCACACACACACACACACACACACAAAAACTTACACATGCACATAAAAACTCACATGCACACAAAAACTTACACACACGCACAAAATCTTACACGCACACACAAAAACTTACACACACACACACGAAAACTTACACACACACACACGAAAACTTACACACACACACACACACACAAAAACTTACACACACACATGAAAACTTACACACACACACGAAAACTTACACACACACGCCAAAACTTACACACACACAAAAACTTACACACACACACACACACACAAAAAAACTTACACATGCACACGAAAACTTACATGCACACAAAAACTTACATGCACACAAAAACTTACACGCACACACACACACACACACACACACACACACACAAAACTCACACACACACACACACGAAAACTT